>VMDO01010707.1:0-70398 GCA_007922755.1 Pedetes capensis | reverse complement strand
CTATTGAGTAGAGTTTTTGGTTGGTTTGTTTATCTCTTAAGCTTTTTCTTATTGTTTCTTATGTTACTGCATGGTAGACAACATGCTCTGAGTAATTTCTGCTTTGTAGAATACAATGAAATATTGTATATGACTAATTTTTATGTATTTCATGGATATATTATAACATATCATTTTTAGAGTTTATAGTTAAAATATATGCATTTATGCAATCATATTAGTTACTTTTTTCAATGGTTTATGTTTTTCTCCTGACCTGAGGTATTAAAGGCAAAGAACACTGTTAAATTACTCTATAGAAGTTCTATTTCTGTTAATTTTTGAACACTGTTTAACATGTAAGGCTTTGTGTCTTTTTTTACAACATTATCTTAAAGAGCACATTTCCTGTATAAACAGCTTTTTGTAATTAATTACATTACCTTTCCTTCCAAATGTATTTTCATTCTAAATTAATATTTTTATTCCTACAATTGAGCTTTTGGACAACTTTTCTGGGTAAAAGTTAGATATCTGAACAGATCCAAAAGCTCAAAACTCATTATCATATATTTAGAGGGGGATAACCTGTCCTTTCTTTTCTGGAAGAAAACCTTTGCTTGAAGAAGTTTCTCCTGACATGCAGGTGATAATATGCCACATTAGCATGAAAAGTTATGAATCAGAAGGCTTTGCTCATGACTAGTTAAGAAATAGGCTTAATAATTCACAAATGTCTTATGGGATTAGACTTTAATACGTAATAATCACCTTTGTCAAGGAAAATGTATTTGACACTGTGGGAAGTAATTGCAATTTTTGGAAATGTTTGAACTAAGGAAACAAAATACAAAAAGATTGATATCAGAGAGCTGTGATATGAAGCCAACTCAGCTCTAGTCGAAGAGGCATCTTCACCAGCACTTCTCCATTGTTCCTCCCAGACAAGACTTTATATCTGGAAAACCTTCCCAGCTTTGGTTTAAACTGGGTCATTACAATCAAAATCCCTTTTATACAATATATTAAAAGAAAGATTGCAATCTATCTCATAGGTACTTTACTCCTTGAAAACTTAATTCACACAGCAAATTTTTTCTGATGAGTAAGAAGGCACCTAACAACAAAAACTTTATGAAGCCTTGCCCTTTTTCTTTTTTCTTTTTCCTTTTTTTCTTTTTTTATTGGTACTACGAGGCTGAACCCAGGGCCTCATGCATACTTTGCAAGCACTCTACCACTGAGCTGCATCCTCAGCCCCTTTATTATTTTTTATCTTGAGTCAAGGTCTTGCTAAATTACACAGGCTGTCTCTGGCCTTGAACTTGCCATTCTCCACCTTGCTTAATGCTTTTTCATTTGTTCACATGTTCTTTTTTAGTCACAGATGGTAAGCTTCTAGAGGACAGAATTTTTTTTTTTTTTTTATGGTACTAGGGGTTGAACCCAGGGCCTCGCACTTTCATGCTTTGCAAGTGCTGGACCACTGAGCTGTGCCGCCAGCACCCCCATTTTTTTTTCTGTCTAAGTTACTCAGACTTCCTCTGGTCTCGAACTTGCAATCCTCCTGCCTCTACCTCCCAAGCTAGAAGATAGAATTCTTGAGTTTAGTTGGTCTACACTAGAGTTAGCTCAAAACATACTAAAAAATCTATGATGATGTTTGGGCTACCTTCTATTACAAATATTGTTGTTAAGTGCTATTAAGTCAGGTTTGACTTATAGTGACCCTATGTACAATAGAACAAAATACTACCTAACACTGTGCCATGTATACACAATCTTTTTATGTTTGAGCCCATTGTTGCAACCACTGTTTCTTCTCATTTTGAGTCATGCCACATCAATACCTCATTCTCATCATTAAGGTTGACTCTTCTTTGAGGAGTCATCTGTTGAATGCCTCACAGCCTGGGGGGCTTAGTTTCCAGGTCTGATTTGGCAGCACTTTTCTGCTATTCATAGGGTTTTCAATGACTAATTGTTTTGGAAGTGGGCTGCTGGGTCCTTTTTCCTACTGTTTTAGTCTGAAAGCTCAGCTGAAATCTGTTCACTATGGGTGGCCCTGCTGGTATCTGAGATATCAATGGCATAGCTTTCAGCATCACAGCAACACACATGCTCCCACAGCATGACAAGCTGACAGACACATGGAGGTTATAAATATTATCTACTCATAAGTCCCTTCAATTTTCTTTTTTTCCAAAATGAGCAGAATAACTGATACTAGTTCAAATATAACATAGAGAGGTGAGGAATAAAGGCTAAAGAAGTTTTCATTTTCCCTTTAAATCTTCAATTCTGGACCAAAGCTACCTAAAAACTGTCTTCTGATAAGGCCTATTATATAAATATAGCTTAAAATGTATCACAAAATTTGCAATTACATAGAAAATAGCAGACATTAGGTAAGACAGATATAAGTTGGTGTATCATTTCATCAAAAGAATCTAAGCACTCTCTTTTTCTCAAGCTATCCATTGATTTTCATCTGTATTTCAACCACTTCATAATCTACTGATTACTGAATGAGCTATTATGTATATAGTCTGATACTGAAGGACCTTAAAATGAAAATTATCTTGAACATGCAGTACCTGGTGGAGGTTTGAATAAAACAATACTAAAATATCCTGGCTGTATCTCAGGACATCTAGAGTCACTGAATAGTCCTCAATTAAGGAGGAGCTGGGGAGGAGTGGTACTTGCATTATGTAAAGGAGGGATACATAATTGAATTACACAGTGAGGAAAGGGGAAGAAAACAAAGATCAAAGCTCAGTTCCTGTTCTTGGCAATGACACTAATGATGAAAAGTTTTTTATTGTTGTTCTTTTGCATATTGTATCAATCTCCTTAAAATGAACACACTATTGCAAAATTTGTCATTTATACAAAGACCCTGACTATTTAAAATGTGAAAGGGAAGTCTTACCAGGTTTAGCCTTAAGAAGTTTAAAAATCACCTAATACTTCCTATGTGGACTTTATATTGGAACATGAAAACAGCTGACAATGTTAAGAGGAAGAGAGCCCTTAAGAGTGCACACAGTTATTGGTGTCCATGTGACACATAAACTGTGTGACTGTGAATTGCTTCAGGGGGCCATTTCCAGGGAAATCCTCACCTGGTGCGGTCAAAACCTCTGGTTTTGAAAAGCAAAGGGCATGCTGCATGCTGCATTACAATGTGGGCTGGAGGTGAGCAAATATCCCATCACTCTTTAGAGAGGTTATTTCAAGGCTCACCCAAGTGCTCAGGCGTAACCACACAAGCAGGAAGCCCTTTAGGAGGGGTTCAGACAAGTTATAATACTGCCTGAACATGAGCCAGGCCAAACTGCTAGGACCCAAATTAAAAGGAAACAGTTTATAGGCTGTGGGGCCACTTACCAATCCATCCTTTTCACTGGGGAGAAAAAAAATTCCCTTTTGCAGAGGTGATGAAAATGTGTATTAAAAAGTGACACAGCAGAAATAAAAGGGCTAAGCCTATTGGTGGAGTGTTTTAAAAAAGAAAAAAAAAAGAAAAAACTCAACAAAATTTTAAAATTAATTAACAGTGGAGAGGAGAGAAGGAAGAATGATTATGGTGTATTCTATGGTTAATGGTTTTAGGCCAAATGGTATTGACAGTAGAGAAGATTTAGAAAATTCAAGACATATCTAATATTTAAGTAAACCTCTGCTTTTATTATAGCCACATGTATGAATATGTTCATAAAGCCTTTACAATGGTATAAGATCTGAGATTTGTGAAAGTAAACACGGCCAGTTAAGTAGACCCATAATTTTAGCCAATGCTTTTAATAAGTCTAGGAAGATGTTCCAACCAAAGCACAACTTATGAATTAGCTAATTTCTCTTTTCTGCCCTCGATATTAGTCTGTAAGTGACCTTTGTCCTTTCTCAAGCTTGTTTAGGCACGCAAGCCCTAGGCTGTTACAGACAATCCATACTTCAATGCACATCATAAATGTTTATTACCATTGTCCATTATAGGTTGAAACTGAATGCACAGTAATACACATGTATTACCTTAGTGTCTTTGGGAAAGTGCCCATATAGGACATATCTTATGCTTCTGTGTTAATGTTGTTGTTGTTAGGTGCCATGGAGTTGATGTCCAACTCATAGTGACCCTACTAAATACCACAGGCGAAGCACTATTGTCAGTGCTTCTCTGCTATTCATAGGGTTTTCAGTGTGGATTGATTTTTGGGAGTGGGTTGCCAGGTCCTTCTCCAAAACCTACAGCACCTGGTGTTCTCAGGCAGTCTCCCATCCAAGTACTAACCAGGCTGACCCTGCTTAACTTCTGAGATCTGACAAGATCGGATGCCACAATGCTAAGGCTGCAGGCTTCTCTGTTAATATAAAAGACATTTCCTTCTATGGAAACAGAAATGATTCTTTCCAGTTCTATAAATGGAGGGAATCACTCAGATAATCCTAAGAGACAAAACAGAGTACCCCAGCTGCTTGCAGACAGTTACCCTTATCAGTTTTTTCAGAGTTTGCCAGAGTTTCTGTGAATTGCATCTTCCATAGGCTATTTTCTCCGCCCCTCCCCATCCCATGACTGACTGAGGTAGATGTAAATATACAGCTACCTCTCCCCAAAGAGGACAACTCTGAAGGACTCTGTAGATTCCAGAGCTCTCCTGAGCCTTTGAGCAAAGTTATATTGGGTCTCCATGGCTGTTCAGCCCCTCCCTCTGTCCATCCTGTTTTCCTCTCCTGACATATCTTGCTCACCAAATTCATGCTTAGTGCTTGCTTCCAGTGAAACCAATTTAGGAATAAGATTTTATTTAGGAGATTCTACTAAATGTTCTTCCAATTTCTTTTATAGTTTGGCAATCAAAGTACAAAAAGGAAAGAGCTTGCATAGGTTGAATAATGAATGGCATATTAGACCTTGTGGCTTTGATCTTCTAATCTCCTGATTAGTCACTCATTCTCCTGATTGTGACACTCCCCAGGGACATTCAGTGAGAAATCCCAGCATTGAAACTTGTAATTCCATTGGCAAGTAAAAATCTAGGCCATCAAGTGAATTTAGTTACATATTATAACTGTATATGTTGTTGTTAGGTGCCATTGAGTCATGTGTCACTCAGTAACTCTTGTAGAGTTTTCCATGGCTGATTGTATCAAGATTTTTTCAGGAGTGGCCTGCCATGTCTTTCTCCCATCTTTGTGGTGCTGAGGATTTAACCCAGGGCCTCTGAGAGTGCACAGTGGCATTCCACCAACTGAACTAAACCCCAGCCCATAATTGTACAAAGGGTAGACAATAAAATAAAAACAGGGAAATAATGGATAACTGAACTCACCATTAAATTTCTCTTTTTCCCCCTATGTTTTTCAGTTGAATTTTGTAACTAAAAGGGTTCTTGGAGATTAGGTAGTCTGCTACAATTTGAATATCCTCCCCTGTGGGAGGTATTCAGAAATTAGAAAATTAATATAACTACATTATTTGAAAGTAGGACCATTGAGAGATAATGAAGGTGAAATTAGGCCCATAAGGTTGGAGCTCTAATCCAAGCAGACTGTTGGTTTATAACAAGAGAAGACATCTGAGTAATGATACTCAGTCCTTCTTGTTATGTGATGCCTTGCTTTGCTCTGGATTCTGTCAGGAGTCTCCACCAACAGGAAGGGCCTTTCAAGCCAAGCTTGGTAGTGCATGCTTCTAATCCTAACTACTTGGGAGGCTGAGGGAAGAGGTTTGAAAGTCCAAGGCTAGCCTGGGCTACATAGTGAGTTCAAGCCCAGCCTAGGCAATTTAGCAAGATCCTGCCTCAAAATAAAAAATCAAAAAAAAAAAAAAAAAGGGCTGGGGATGTAGCCCAGTAGTAGAGTCCTTGCCTAGTGTACACAAGGCCCTCAGTTGAATCCCCAATACAGCGGGTGAGGAGTAGAAGGCTTTCTCCAAATGTGACTAACAGGTCTTGAATTTTCTAGCTTTAGAACTATGAGCCAAATAAACTTATCTCCTTTATGAGTCACTCAGTCTGAGATATTCTGTTATAGCAATAGAGAATAGGCCCAAATGTAATAGAAACCTTGCAATGGCACTTAAGCAGAACCTGAAGCTTTAGGAACTTGGAGATAAACATGAAAAGTGGAAAAGATGTTTTTAGTGAGCCAAGGTACATAAACCCAGAGACAGTCAGTATATCACCTGGTATTGGGAACAGTTATAAACCATAACAGGGGTGGACAATATGAGGTGTTACTATCTTCAGGCATATTACCAGATTTTAGCTACCACTTTAACATGGAACAGGGGAAATGAAAATATATGAAAATACAAGAAAAAATGAAAACAAATGCTGCTGCTTATCTTATTCTGAGGAACTACAGACCTTCAAATTGAGCTAAATACACAAGTATAGGTATTGAACTTATATTTAGTAATCACTATGTACTTCTCTAGGGCTGGGATTTAGCTCAGTTGGTAGAGCACTGCTCTGCAGTATGTGAGGTCTGGAGTTCAAGTCCCAGCACCCCCAAAATGGGAGAAGGATGTGGCAATCCACTCCTAAGGCAATCCCAAAACGATCAGGCATTGAAAACCCTATGAGGGTCGCTATGAGTCAGACCTGACTGGACAGCACCTAACAGCAACAACAACATGTGCTCATCCACATGTCTGTCAGCTTATTGTACTATGGGGGCTTTCATGTTACTGTGATGCTGGAAGCTATAAAACCAGTATTTCAGGTACCAGCAGGGCCACTCATGGAGGACAGTTTCAGCTGAGCTTCCAGACTAAGAAATACTAGGAAGAAGGAACCAGCCACTCACTCCTGAAACAATTAGCCTTTGAAAACCCTATGAATAGCAGAGAAACACTGTCAACTATAGTGACAGGAAATGAGACCTACAGGTTGGAAGGCATTCAGAAAAATGACTGGGAAAGAGTTGACTCCTCAAAGTAAAGAGTTGACCTTCATGAGGAGAATAGAATAAAGCCTCTGGGACCTCCAGTTGTTGATGTGGCATGACTCAAAATGAGAAGAAACAGTGGCTGCAACAATGGGCTCAAACATGAAAAAAAAAATATTGGCGTGTATGGCATAGTGTTGGGTAGTGTTTCAGTCTGTTGTACATAGGGTCACTATGAGTCAGACCTGACTCAACGGTACCCCAAAACAACAACAGCAACAACAAAAACAACTATGTGTTTGTTAGCTGGTGTGTTGCTGTGACAGAGAAACTGACCAAAGCAAATTTATAAAGAGAGAGATTTATTGGAAGCTGATGGACCTGACTCCATGGCACCTAACAACGACTATGACATGGTTAGAGGATTTCCATTCATATAGGCAGGGCAGTCATAGAGCATAGTGGTGGGGAAGGCATGGTGGGGACCTTGAAAGACAGCCCCATGGAATGGTGGATCAGAAGGCATAGAGAGATCTAGCTGGAAGCAGGGGTCCAGGTAATTACCTCCAAATTATGGTCCCCAGCGACTCATTTCTGCCAAGCTAGATCTTGCCTCCCAAAGTTTCCATAGCCCTCAGACAGAGTGCTACAAACCTGGACCAAACATTCAAACATACGAACTTTGGGGGATATTTTAGGTTCAAATCATGGCATTCTGTCCCAAAGTTTATGGCCATCTTACAGTGCAAAATGCATTCAGTCCAACTTTTAGAGTCCCCAAAATCTTAACAGTCTCAACCATGTTTAAAAGTCTTAAGTCTGAGCGGGACACAGTGGCACACGCCTGTAATCCCAGTGGCTTGGGAGGCAGAGGCAGGAGGATCGCAAGTTCGAGACCAGAGGAAGTCTGCATAATTTAGCAAGACCCTGTCTCAAAAACACAAAAGAATATAGGCTGGAGGTGGCAGCTTAGTGGTCTAACACTTGCAAAACATGCAAGCAGGGGGCGCTGGGTTCAGCCCCCAGTACCAGAAAAAAAAAGTCTTAAGTCCAAAGTCTCCCCTGAGATTTAAAGCAAAGTTACATGTGAGCTACTGCAAAACAAAAGACAAGTTACGTACTTCCAACATAATATGCCACAGAATAAGTATACCCATTCCAAAGGGCAGGAATAAGGGCACAGAAAAGAAAGGCTAGTCATAGCAAGACTGATACCATGCGAGACAATCAAATCTTCTGGCTCCATATCTGGTATCTAGCACAAGTGACATCATCTGGGATCACCTGAACTCATATAGGCTTGTATAGTTCTATTCCTCTGGCCTTCCCATTTGTAGCATACATGACCCTCATGGCTTAACTTCTTGATGGCAGCTTCCTTTGGTAGACATTTCATGGTGCTGTCACCTCCAACATCTTGGAGTCTTCATTGTTACTTAGGCTCTTCCCTCAAAGCTTCCTTCATCTACTATTCACAGGCTCTCCACAGGGCACCAGAACATGGTACACACTGCCTAGCATTGTAAACTACCTTCTGGAACCTTGGTGGCAGTATCCATAACCCCATAACTCTTGAATTTTTCATGCCTGCAAAACCAGTATCATGCGTATGTCAGCAAGACTTGCTGCTTTCTCAAGAGGCAGCTGGGTTCTTTTAGAACATGACTGCAGTGGTGAGCTCTGTATGCTCAGGTAGAAAAATCATTTCCCTGGGCAGATCTCTTGCAGCAGGGCAACCTGGAGGCATTCACTTTTCGGACACTCTCCTTTTACACCCCCAGCATTAGATGGGAAGGATTTGGCCAACTTCTTCTGTGCTTTGACGGAATTTCTTTTGTCCCAGCCTAAAAGTCAAGGCTTCCCTTTGTTGAGGCTTTTCTCTTTAACAATTATGGCTTTCAAGTTATCCCTGGCAGTAGCAACTATAAACAAGCTCTTGCCACTTTTTTTTTCCTTTTCAGAGTGCACTTTATTTTTCCCCAGAGCCTTCTGTTCTGTCACTTTTTTCATCATAAATCTGGTTAAATGCAGCAAGCAACAATCTACATACAGCCTGAACATTATGCCTCTTTTATATTTTCTCTGTCAAGCTAATTAGTCCATTCCTGGGAAGTTAAACCTGGGGTTCTATGCATGCTTTTGCAAATTCTTTATCACTGATCCCTACCTGAGCCCATTTTTTACCTTTTTTTTTTTTTTTTGAGACAGGGTCTTACTAAGTTACACAGGTTGCCTCTGGCCTCAAACTTGTCATTCTCCTGCCTCTGCTTCCTAAGTCCCTAAGATCACATGCTTGCTTGCACCACCACATCTAGCAGTCAGTTACTTTTAAATTCAGCCTCACTAAATTCTTTAGGACAAGGAAAGAATGCTCACTTTTTGCCAGAATGTAACACAAATTTCCTCTAGTTTCATGGCCAATGGAGTGTTCCTTCTGAAACCCTGTGAGTCCCCTGTGTGTTTCTATCTTAGCAGCCTTCTGGACTTCTGAACTCTCACTAAAATTGTCCCCTAAGCTTCGCTTACAACATTCTCATAAACATCTCCAAACTCTTCCAAACATTTCCCTCAAATGTGTTCCAATGGCCTATGAACCATTTTTCTGCACAGTCACAACCTGACTCTGTGATACCAATTTTCTGTATTGGTTTGCTGGTGCACAGTTATGACAAAAGAACTGACTGAAGCAAACTTGTGGGGGGAGAGATTAATTGGAAACTCACAGAAGATTTCTGTTCATAGAAGCAGGGAAGACATATGGTGTGGCAGCAGCACAGGCATAGCAGGGCCCCTGGCAGATTACTTTACAGCATGACAGAGAGCAAAGAGAGCACTTACCAGAACAAGGGGTCTTGGTGAAAACCTTCAAAGACTCACTCTAAGTGGCTAATTTCTGCCAAGCCAGATCCTGTCTACCAAATTTTTCAAAGCCTCCACAAATAGCACTACCAGCTGGGGACTGAACACTAAAGCATATGACCTTTGGGGACATTTTAGATTCAAACCATGACACTCTGCTTTTTTGTTCTATTTGTTTCCTCTACAGAGTGTATGATGCCCACATCCATTGGCAAAGGGTCTTTTTTACTCAGTTTTTCAAATCAAATGCTAATCTCTTTAGGAAATAACTTCACAGATGTACACAGAAATAATATTTCACCAGCTATTTGGGCAGTGAAATTGACACATCAAATTAACCATTGCAGATAGTCATAGGATATTCTAGGTAGAACACTAAAAAAGCTCATTTAGAAGAAAGAGGTGAATGAAGGAAGAGAGTGAGCCAGGCACATATATGGAATACTAGCACTCCAAGGAGACTGTAAAAACCCTGAGATATGTAAGGTTTTGGGCTATCAAGAAACATCAAGGCAAGTGTTTGAGTGGAACAAGTGAAGTGAAATATCATGGGAAATTAAGAGTAGCTGCCAGAGGCTGGATTTCATATGGACTTAGAAGTCTTAGTAGGAACTTTGAAATTTATGTTAATTATATCAGAAGGAGCTGAAAGATTGAGGGCAGGGACATGGTTTTTAATCTGATTATCTTTAAAAATGGTCATTGAAAATTGTGTGATCAAATGATAGGGAAAAAAGTAGGAACAAGTAGTGTGAGGAGTATTGAGGATGATGGCTCAATTTGTGGTGAAAACTCTGGAGATGATAAGGTGTTGGTGTTGTGTTGAGTTGTAACTATGCTTTGATTATGATCTGATGGTTTTGCTAATGAGTTGGATTTGGGGTGTGAGAAAAAGCAGTCAACCTTGACTTAGAGTTTTACTCTGA
This sequence comes from Pedetes capensis, assembly GCA_007922755.1. Lineage (NCBI taxonomy): Eukaryota > Metazoa > Chordata > Mammalia > Rodentia > Pedetidae > Pedetes > Pedetes capensis. Next base: position 59,734 of record VMDO01010707.1, on the reverse strand, counting down.
ACAATTAAGAAGATAATGGTCCATTTATTCAGATGGAGGTCACTATGATGAGAAGAAAATGGTATCATATATAAACCTTGAGTAATTGCCAATGGCTCATGAATGGCATGATGGAGCTTTCAAATCTCTTCTTACCCAGTTATACCTTTGTTTTTGGTTTTGAGTACTTTGCCACTTAGTTGGGATCAAAACATGTACAAAATAAGAATGTGACATGCCAGGTGCCAAATGAAAAATAAGTACTACAAAGCACACAACTGTACCATAATGAAGAAACAAAGCTTGAGTCAGTGAGGTGTGTTTTTAGAATGATCACATCAAAGCAAGAGATGTTCTGCCCTTACATAAGGAATACAAAAAACATAACATTAGAGTCCTGTTAAATTCTATGCTGTTCATTTTTATTGGTATATTTTGTCCATCAGCTGATGAATAGGTAAAGAAAACATGGTACTTATGCACAACAGAATACTGTTCTGTCATGAAAATGAATGAAATCCTGTCATTTGTGGCAACTTGGACGGAACTGGAGATAATAAGTTAAATGAAATACACTAGACACAGAGAGATAAGTACAATGTGATATCACTCATGTGAAGTCTAAAAAACTGAGCTCATGGAAGTTGAGAGTAGAATGGTGGTTACCTGGGGCTGGGGAGAGGAGGGTAGAGAGGGGGTCAAGGAAAGACCGACCCATAGTACTGGGTTTCAGCTAGATAAGAGCAACAAGTTCTCATGTGCTATTGCACAGTAGAGTCAAAATAGGTAATAATAATATACTTGTGCATTTCAAAAAGTTAGAAGAAAGGATTTTGAAAGTTTTTACCTTGAAGAAATGATACATTTTTGAGGAGATAACTATTTTAACCTGACTTAAATATTGCACAATGACCGTATGTGTAGAAACATTACATGATACTCTGTTAAAATATACAATTTTTATGTTTTATATATCAATTAAATGGTTTTCTTAAAAAGAAAAAAAAAACAGTAAGAAATAAGTTAGGAAGGAATTATTCAAATGATCTTTTTGATGACAGTTTCTCTTTTTATTCCATAAAGTACAATGCTTCCCCACAGCTATATGATATTTAGGGAAGAAATAGATAAATGACAGTCAATTTTCTGATAATCTTTTTTCCTTCCACATTTCCTTACTTCCTTTGGTGGAGGATTGCTTTTAACTATGGCTTTTGGTATATTTTGAAAAAGAATATTGGTTGCAGTCATTTGAAAGATTGTATTTCTGTTTTAGTTTCTTTTAAATTTCAGTCATAGGGCTTAGATACAGTTTGTTTCAAGAAATACTCGTAAGGTTGTAGCTATGGCACCAGCCAAGATCCCCCCAAAATTTGAATTATAATGGGTTTCAATGCAAAGAAAGTCATATTTAAAAAGTTGATATTGACTAATTCTACTATCACTAATACTAGTCTTCATCTGGCCATCCACAAATGCTAAGAAACAAACAAAGCAAGCCTTTGTCAGTGCTACAAAGATAAATGTGCATTTATGTTTGGAAGATTTTGCCAGAATTGAGATGCATTGGTAGGGAGTCCTTATCATAATTGTTATCCCATTACTATCATCGTTGTCATCATTTTCATCTTGCAATGGGAGATAAGACACACATGATTAAATTGGTATATGTTTTGGACTAAGGGAGTATTTTAAATCTTTTTTCCACACACCTCATGGACTGTTTTGCCTTTAGATCTTTTAATAAGAATGTCCAGTGGCTAGTGGTAAAGCAAAGCTTAACTGATGTGTTTTAGTAATATTTAGTTCCAACTAACTCATAAAGGAATAATCAACTTACAGAGAAAAATTCCAATGCCTAATTATGAAGAATATAACTATCTACATGGTTTATCTCTAAAGTCATTTCAATGGGTATTGAATTTTCAATATAGGTCAGTTAATGTCACATTAATTGCTGGCATTATATTGGCTTAATTGGCCAATTTCATAGTTTCACGTCTCCAAAGCAGAGAAAAAAAAAGAAAAGAAAAGAAAAGAAAAGAAAACAGTACAAACAATTCATTTTAAGCAGCCTTAATGTCCCATCTTTCTGGAATTGCACTCAGAGTCAGGATTTTGCATGAAAAAGGACTTTAGGAAGTTACAAAACTCCTTTACATGGCTTGTTAGATCTGTGTACAATTTCCAGCATTACCCAGAATAAATACCAGGAGACTGGTGTGGTTTATACAAGAGTTTATAGAGAAAAAAAAAAATCCACCCACTAGCTCCCATGCTGAAGATTACAACCAGGTCCCTACTGCCAAGTTCTGTGTTTAGGTAGAGCATGAGAAAATCTGCCATTTTTTTTTTAAAGTCAAAAAGTGTTTCTATAGAAAGGAATGGTAGGAAGCTGACAGTTTTTTATGCATAAAAGGCAGCTGTTCCTTCTCAGGTAATATTATTAATAAACCCTAAGGTAATGTTTACTCTGAAATATGTCTAATTGAAATAATTTACTCTGACCCTTGGAGAATTATGAAACTGTTTTCATCATGTTCACACACAGCAAAATAATTATGAGATGCCAGATGGGAAAGCCATCATGTGGTAGATGTCTTTCTGAATCTATATTTTTTGAAATGTTTCCCACAGATAAATCATATAGCTAATTTACAAAGTAGAGGTGAACAGTCCCTTTTTAAAGTAGAGATTTGATGTGAAACGTTTGCAGTTCCAGAATATTAACAAGGGTGTTGACATCAGTAATTACTATAGTTAAGAGACATTTTTTCACAAAGTATTATGAGAGCAATACTTAGGTTTACAGGGAGAAAAATGGTGAGAGGCTTTATATGTAGTGTATAAAATATGTAGGCACCGTCAGTCTCAGAAAATAGTGTGAGTACATTGGTGACTTAGCTACTTTTTGCATTTTGCATAAAATTGTCTGGAAAGTTCCAGCAGTTTCCACTGAGATAGCACATTTGGCAAGATGAAGTTCACTGTGGTATGTAAGGACTTTCGGGAAAACTTGTCAGCTTTCACAGGGAAAGGTCCAAGTGTTTATGGGAACTATGAAGTGTTGGGAGCCTCTCAAAGGGATCTTATGGGGTCACTTGGGACAGGAATTTGAAAGCTTTTTGATTGAAACTCTTCGGAACTTATCAAAATGGTTAAAAGTCTGGCTGTGAGTCTCATGAGAGCTGACTTTCTTGTGAAATTTCTGGTATGGTACTTTCCTGCTGGGGTGAGAAAATCTTAGTAGGACAGACTTTCTCATCATATTTTAGTTCTTGAGATCCATGTCCCTGCTAAACCCAGGAAATGGAGAATCACAGGAAACTCAGCCTCACTGTTCAACCTCTGGGAAGTGAAGATCAGATTTCTCTAGAGTTTCAATTGCTTAATTAAATCAACCTGCCTAATTTCCTGACCATTTCCCCACGACCACCACGACCAGAGAAGGGGAAAACATAAAAGGAGGAAAAGATATGAATTAGAAAAGGAAAGACAAAAAGGAAAAAAAAAGAAAATTAAGATTTAAAAAAGTAACTCATTTTTCTGTTTCTCCAGACTTCCATTAAGCAAACAAAACAAAAGACAAACAAAACCAATATCAAAACTACAGAAAAAGAGTGGCAAATAAATCACAGCTCGTTAACCCTATTGTATGTACTCTGCTCTTTCCTACCTCTCCATCAGGGCTACCAGAGCCATTTTTGACTCTTAGCATTGTCACAGTTATGAGGGAGCTCCATGGCCAACTGTCTGTCTATTCCTGAATTTCAGAAAACTCACTCAAGCTGCAGCAAATGAGCATTCTCTGTGTTTTACAAGCTCTTTTCAGGCAAGGCGTGAGATATGGACAGCAAGTATAGCCAGTAAGTGTCATCCTCACAATTAGCTAATAGTTGGCACATTGAAGTACTCCTTCCGGGCCTCTTGGGTCTGTGCTGGAGTCTGTCTTTTGTTTATAGACTCATATTACTTTGATTCTCAGCATTTGATTATCCTTAAGCTTTCAAAGAAAAACAAATTTACATAGGAGCTCATGTATGTATATATGATCCACAAATATTTACATGGCTATTTTAGAAACCTGCGAAAATTTCCTTCAATTTTCCAAAATTGCAGTTCTACCTTCTAAAACAGAACATAGGCTTTAAAAAAGAAATTGTGAAATTCTGAACTGGAAACCTGACAAAACGATGAAATGCTGCTATTTTCTAATATATTTCAGGTCAGATCCTTACACTTCCCATTTTTAAACAACTGCCAAGCATTCATTTTTATATCTACTAGACATCTGTGCTATTGGTGAGTACTATTTCTAGTTATCGACTGTCCTAAAATAAAGGTAACATTTTTTTCTGTGATTTATAGTCCATCATTATTGGAGTGCAGCCTCTGAATGCATGAACTGGAGATTTATAGCACACTCGTGTCTTATACAACACTCATGTAATAGAGGGAAGGTAAAATGGCTTGGCTTGTCAAGTGCTTCCTACTTTAAGTGGTTGTCTTTTTGGTGTGGTGCTTGTAGCTTGATTAAACTATACTGAGAAGATCACTGACCAAACTTTGTCTTTAATAGTCTGCCATAACATGTATTCCTCATAGAGAGCTTTTCTCAGCTTAGGTTATTTCCATCAATGTCCTCCAAGTCAAAGAATAGTGTTTGCAGTAAAGCAGCAAATTCCTGCATCCTATCCTTTATCTCACACATTAGCAACGACAACATTTATATTTCTTCTGACAATGCTGAAAACAACTGGATTAATGAGACTGTCTCTTTTTCCTGAGTGTACTATATTCTTTCTTTGATCTTTTGAATGAAAAAATCTCCAATTTCATAAGACTCTTTAAGGAGAGGAATTCCCTAGCTCCATGACTCTATTTCTCCTCACTTCCCTCCTTCAATGGCCAGCCATCAATGAGAATGATGTAATTAGTTAGTTCTCTCTCTCTCTCTCTCTCTCTCTCTCTTTCTCTCTCTCTCCAATACCATACACAGTAACTGGAAAGTAAGCTCATATAGCAAAAGTATAAAGAAAAGATTTGCTATGGAATTGTATTCTCATGCTTTCTCACATCCCACAGAAGTTTTGGAAGACATCATCAGATTAGATAAACTACATAAGTGTTTCAAGAAAATATACTAACACCAAATGTGTGAAATTTGGGAAAAATAATTTGACACTTGATTTCTTTTTCATAAGTATAACTGATATCTTCATGCTTTCTCACCCTTTCATGTTTATTAATAGTTCCTGATTTCTGATTATGTTTTTGATATAGGAATGAATGGTAACTGGGAAAAGAAACATGAGAATATATCTAAATTCACAATGCCAAAAACTAGTGCTTCTTTCCCATTTTCCCATCAGGTACCAAAATTTTTATAAAATTTTATTTTAGATTCTAGAATCTCTTTCTGAGATCAGTAGTTATTTTCCTCACTATTTTCAATCTGATAAAATTTGGCTGACATGAGGCAGCAAGTTGATTATACCCTGGAAGAGAAAGTTGACCAAGGGCAGTGTCTGGAGACATTGCTAAGTCTGTTGAGCAATTAGGCTTCCCATTGTTCTCAGAGCATCAGAACAAGTGAGTGTTGCCTCAAGGTTTCCATGTTTAGATACTAACCTATTTTGCTCCTTTGGGATCAGGTAAAATCCTTTATGTAAACTTGTTGTTGTTGTTGTTGTTAGGTGCCGTCAAGTCGGTATCCGACTCATAGCGACCCTCATAGGGTTTTCAATGGCTGACTGCTTCGGGATTGCCTTGGGAGTGGATTGCCAGGTCCTTCTCCCATTTTTGTGGTGCTGGGAATTGAACTCTGGACCTCAGAGACTGCGGAGCAGCGCTCTACCAACTGAGCTAAATCCCAGCCCTTATGTAAACTTAAACTTTATGTAAACTTAAACTCTCGGCAAATTATTTTATTCTGTTGGTTTAGTTGTTAGGTGTCATCAAGTTGAATCGAACTCAGAGAGACCCTGAGTACAACAGAACACAACATTTGCTAACATTGTGCCATGCTTAGGAACTTCTTATGTTTGAGCTCCTTGTTGCAACCTCTATGTTTCTTCTCATTTTGAGTCATGCCACATCAGCAAATGGAGGTACCAGGGGCTTTACTCCATTCTCATAATTTTTCCTTTTTTCAGTACTGTAGGTTGAACCCAGAGCCTGGCGCTTGCATGCTTTGTAAGTGCTGGGCCACTGAGCTGCACCCCTAGCCCATTTTTTTTACTTTTTGAGACAGGGTTTCACTAAATTACACAGACTGCCTCTGGTCTGGAACTTGCGATCCTCCTGCATCCGCCTCCTGAGTCACTGGGATTACAGGCATGTGCCACCATACCTGGCTAGTTCATTCTCATCATTAAGGTCAACTCTACTTTGAGGAGGCACTTCTCCAGTTGTTTCTTGAATGCTTTCCATCCTGGGGGCTCATTTTCTGGCACTATATTTGAAAGTGCTTCTCTGCTATTCGCAGGGTTTTCGATGGTTAATTATTTTGGGAGTGGGCTATTGGGTCCTTCTCCCCAGTCTGTCTTAGTCTGGAAGCTTAGGGGAACCTATCAACCATAGTGTCTGAAATACTGGTGGCATAGCTGTCAGCGTCACAGCAACATGCAAGCCCTCACAACACAGCAAGCTGACAGAAATGTGTGGGAACAAGTCCTCTATTCTATTCAAATCACCTAGTTCCGACATGTAGCACTGTAACACCTTCTTTTAAATCATTATCAATTTCTCCTGAACTGAAATAACTTTGTGAATAGTCAAGACTGAATGAGGAACACAGAATCAATTCCTGGTAGTTGTATGTAAGAAGCACAGAATGTATTAGCAAGGTGTTAGAAGAACAGATAAGCCAAATGAGGAGGCTGTACCAACCCAGACTTTAGTTGTTTCAGCAAAGCACTACCATTCCTATGCTGAAGAGCAGAGTGAAAGGATATTACCAGAGCATAGGAACAAAGGCCAGTCAGGGGAAGGTGAAGTCTCTATGGGAAGGGCCATTTAGAACCTTCAGTATATTAGAAGCATGGAGAGAGCATGCTATCAGAGACTCAGCCTGAAGCAGTAGGAGGACTCTGATGAAAAGCCTGATTCATCCCTCCCTTTGGTCCCAAATTCATAATCATGGCTTCCTGATTTCCCAACCTAGTTAGAAAGGAATTGACAAAAGAAACCTTGGAAATGTTTCCAAAAGCGAGTTCCTAGAGTGCAATGTGTGTGTGTGTTGAAGGGGAGGGAGAAATGGGGGGTGCAAATCTGGGATACAAAATGTAAATCAGCAACACAGTCCACCCCATTTTCTGTGCAATGTGTATTCTCCATAACTAAAATTTATTCCCATACAACCATTTCATTTCTCTGCGTAATAAAATACAACCTGAACCACAAATCAAAATACTCTCACATCTCCCCTATGCAAAAGTAGCATAGAAAGCGTCTCCATTCATTGTTTACTCTGAAAGGCAGAGATGTTCAAGTGATGCCACTGCCACTCTTTCTTTGTCAGATCTAGGTGTGGTCCCTCAGAGTGTGAGGAACTATAAATTAAAATGCAACTGTATGTGTTGTAAATGTTTTTCATCCAAATAGTAGAGAACAGGGCAAAATAAAGGTAATTTGCTAATATATAGAAATAGGCAGAGCTGGGATAGCCCTCATCCCCATCTCTAATCCTTCTCCCTATTCCTTGCCCTCAACCCAGAGTTAAATGGTGAGAGAGATTTATGGGGCTGGTAAACAAAGACGACTCTCCTAAAAGATCTGAAACTTAGAGTTCCATCTTTATTGAGTAGTTATCATGGTTTTGACTAGTGGACTTGAAAGTATTAAGGGATGATCCCAGGAATAGAATTTGTAGAGCTGAAAAAGTTCATAACAGGTTTTGTGGGCCAGAGTATTAGGGCCTGAACCCAGTGCTTTGTGTGTACCTTGCAAGTGCTCTATCACTGAGCCAATTTTTTAAAATTTTCATCTCGACACAAGGTCTCACTAAGTCCCAAAGGCTGCCTCTGGCCTCATATTCTCAATTCTCCTGCCTCAGCCTCCAGAGTCACTGGAATTACACCACAGCACCCAGGCTCATGACACATTTTAAGTCTTCTGATGGATATTGCCAAAATGTAAGGTGCAATATTATTCTCTACAAAATGGTGGAATGCAAACCTAAGGCCTTTTTACAGGGGGCTGTGGTTCTAAGGGGGTTGAACATAGGGCCTCGTGCAAGCTTTTACAAGTGCTCTATCACTGAGATGCACCTCCAGCCCAACTTTTGTTTTACTTTTTAATTTTGAGGCAGGGTCTTGCTAAGATACACAGGCTGCTTCTGTTCCAGAACACATGATCCTCCTGCCTCAACCTCCCCAGTTGCTGGGATTATAGGTATGCACTACTGTGCACAGCTCCTCCCCTGCCCCCATTTAAAAAACAATTTGTCAGGGAAAATAGAATAGCTTAAAATGTCCTTTACTTTCTCATTACCACTGTACTATTCTATAGAATTTCAGTTAACTGCATTCAATCTTGAATTTTGGCCTTTCGTGCCTCTTTTGTGTGTGTGCGTGTATGTGTGTGTGTGTGTGTGTGTGATTTTTAAGTGTTGAACGCAGGGCCTTGCACACACTTTGCAAGTGCTCTACCACTAGGCTGTACCTCCCAGCCCATGTTTTTTTTTGTTTGTTTTTTTGTTTTTAAATTTTGAGACAAGATATCGCTTAATTATGCAGGCTGCCTCTGGCTTTGAACCTGTGATCCTCCAGCCTTGGCTTCTCCAGTTACTGGGAACCACCACACACAGCCTCATCTTTCTTTATTTTTGAATGTTAAGAGGATTAAATTAAGTCATGCATGAAATTGCTGCTTGCCCCATGTCTTGCACAAACTAAAACATTTTAAAGGTTAACTATTTGTTTTTCCTCACCTGCAGCCATAGCCCTGCGGCATCCGATCCCGTCAGATTTCAGAAGCTAAGCAGGGTCGGGCCTGGTTACTACCTGGATGGGAGACGGCCTGGGAACACCAGATGCTGTAGGCTTGGGAGAAGGACCTGGCAACCCCCTCCCAAAAATCAATCTGCCATTGAAAACCCTATGAACAGCAGAGAAGCACTGACAATAATGTTTCCCCTGTTGTATAGAGGGTCGCTATGAGTTGGATACCGACTCGAAGGCACCTAACAACTAACAATTTGTTTTTCCTCACCCTTCTCATCATTAATAGTCAACTTGCATTGTTACAGTGTTACTTCCTTGTTGTTTTCTGAGGCCTGTTGATATTTACAATATGTGTGTATGAAACTTTGTCCTTTGAGAACATGGAATTATTGTTTGAAAATGATATTCTTAAAGTAAAATCATTATAGATGGAAAAACAAAATTTTCCTCCAACTGCTTGATTTCATATTATCCTTAAAGTCTCTTTAGAATGTAACAAAGTGATCTCATAAGTTTCAAAATATTATATTCACTGATATTCTTAGAAATATTTAGGATAAAAGTGTATTTTAAATTCATCCTGACAGAAATAATTTGTTACAATTTCATCATCAACACATATATATTACATATATGTCACCTTGACTTACAGTAACCTGAAGAGGAAATTTGTAGGTTTGGCAAATCCCTGCTAGTAACACCCACAGAACTGAAAGCTTACCCAATTTCTTGGTGGTCTTCCACCCATCCAGAGCTCCTGAGGACCATAAAAACTATTGGTTCCTCTCCTAAAGGGCTGTAAAATACATCCTGTGAGACCCAGGGGAAAATCATTTTGAGGCTGAGCATTCCATGGGGGCTCAATAGTCCATATTTTGAAGTGTAGCTATAAGTGGAAATGGATTTACTTCTCAGAATCTCATTGCTCATAATAACAGATATAAAAAGTAGAGTTCAGAAGGAGAGTGAAGTATAATTGAAAAGAAAAGCCTTGATTTTACAAATAAAATTTCCTTACCAGATGGATGAACTGGGGTAGTTTAAGATAGTACTTAAAATTAAATAGCAATGATTAAACTATGAAATACAGAACTTCTGAAACCCATAAACTATTTCTTAGATAGAACGTTATTATATATTGTTAATGTGTTCACACACTTAACAAATATTAATGTGCTCATTTTATACATAAGGCATGAAAACTTACACATCATTTTGTAATGGTATTAATAATAATTCAGTAATCATTAATGACATAATGGTATTATTGATTATAAAGTAGGTCTTTTTTTTTCATTTTCTCTTAGGTCTCTTGAATTCCTTAATTTCAGAAAAATTCAGTCTTTACTTGCTATGTTAAGAGAGAAGGGCTTTAATTTTTCTTCAGTATTAGTCACTCATTTAGATATAACCTAATTTGCTGAGCACAGTGGGACACACTTTTAATCCTAGCAATTTGGGAGCCTGAGGTAGGAAAACTGCAAGTTCAAGGACAGAGGCAGCGTGTGTAATTTGAGAGACTCTGTCTCAAAAACAAAATGGGCTGGGGGTGCAGCTCAGAGGTAGAGCACTTGCAAAGTATGCATGATGCCCTTGATTCAACCCCCAAATACTACATAAACTAACTAAACGTATAAATAATTATTATCCAAAAGTGTTTGTGATATACATGTTTCATTGGTTATGTAAATTTATTTTTTATTTTATTTATTTATTTATTTTTACTTGTGGGCTGAACCTGGGGCCTCACACATACTTTGTAAGTGTTTTACCACTGGACTCACTTTTTATGTTTTATTTTGGGTCAGTGTCTGGTTAAACTGCACAGGCTGCCTCTGGCCTCTAACTTACAATCATCCTGCCTCAGCCTCCGAAGTCGCAGGGATTACAGGCATGTGCCACTGTACCCAGTGGTTACCTGGAATTATTTTATAATTTTACTATTGCTCTAGCAGTATTTTCTTTCATTTTTCTTTCCACTGGTTGGGAAAATTGCCATGATTCTTTGTTTTCCTTCCTTCAGTCCCTTAGATATAAAACACACTACCTTGTATGTTCAATTCAGTTTGTCTACAGAATTCATACACTTTGGTAACTTTTAATTTGGTCATGGGTCATACTGACATAGAGTCATCATGTTGACCTTGGATTGGTTAGAACATTTTTCATGATTGGGAAATTTGGTCAGTTCTGAGATCTGTTTCACAGTGAAAGCCCATCCTTCTGTCATGAACTCAGGACATGATGTTCTTAAGCTGTATTCTGGAGGAAAGGGAAGGCCGGAAAAGTCTTTGAGAATCTACCATGGGAACTCTTTTCTCTTTTGTTAATCCTCACATAATCTTCTGTTAAATTACGCTTTCCAATTAAATATGAGTAAAATGGGTGTGGTAATAATTGATACAGCCTGGATTGAAATCCAAGTTGGTCATCGCCTATTCAAACAATAGACAAGTATACCTATATACCTCACTATATTTTAGTCTTGGAAGAATGAACTGAAGTTGTTGGAAGTTATGGAAATGTTATGATGGTAGAAGAGATTGCAAAATTGCTTCATATTCCATTATACTGTTGGTGAAATATTTTAGATACTTCCTTGGCATTTCCCGAAGGTTAGAATCCTAATATAGTTAATCAAATTTATACAATTCAATCATGTACAAACTATACAGCAGTAGCCAATAATACCCTGATTGTGTCTCCTCTGACACTGTCATCACCAGTGACTGATCTCAATGTTGTTTGGTTCAGGATAAGAATCTATAGAGTGTGAAATAGAGTGGACTCAAATGGATGTTCTAGTAAGGCTACAGCCAGAGATAGATTTTCATGAAATTAGTAATTTTTTAGTTTCTCATATCCTGGTGGAGGCCCTAGCCATAATCTTTCTCCTTTATTTTCTTTATTTGTGAAAACAAGACAATTTGTTTTTGTTTTCTTCAAGAATGGATACAAAATTATGTAAATTTTAGTTTATATAAAACATTTAATCCTCTCTAAGCAATTTTTATAATTCTGAACTGTTCACATAACTAGTCAGTTATTAGTCACATCCCAAGTCCTTAGGGGTTTCTCTGCCATTATATGGTTTCCAGTGGTTTCTCTTTGGAAATTACCTGGATCTTTCTAAGATCCAGCAACTGGGAGACTGCAGTGCCCTGTCCAGGCCAAGGGTAGGAGCTGTCTGGATTGATTCTTTCCTGTGCTATATCAGTGGTGAAATATTTTGAATATCATTCCATTAAAATTGGAAGATGCCACCAAAATTTACAATCCCTATAGTTACCCAAGTACAGTCCTGAAGCAGTTGCAACTATTTTATCGAAATCCAGTTATTTTGGCCTATCTAAATGCACAGAGTTTCCTAAGTAATTAGGTCAGCTTCCATTGGGCAACTGATTTCTATTAAATCAAATAACCATTTGATTAATGATATTTGTTATATTGCCATACTTGACTTTCAGGATCTTGCCTGGGAGAGAGAAGTAGGACTAGATACTGGATATATCTTTTCCCTTTGATCTCCTTCCTTGAACTAGAATCTATTTCAAGAGAGGTGATGGTGCTCTTCTAACCTTCTTCATCATGACTCCAGGGATTAATCTGAAGGTTTGTACAACTAAAGAATTCACATCTTTAATTTAATAGTATTACTTATATTTAGAGTTTAGCTTGATCCCAAAGTGATCCTTCATAAATCACTAGTTCATGGCACATTAAAAGTCATTGGTCATTAATGACTTTTTTATATTAATTATTTTAATTAATTAATATAGATGTTACTCAGGAACTCAGCATGTAAGCTAAGAAGTGGAGCCTTACAATTAATTGGAGTGACCTCTTACCCTGAGTTGCCTGAGACAGTCCTTCTTTTCTAGTATTTTCCTTGCTTCATCATCATTATTATTACTATTTTTTTTTTTGCGGTACTGGGGTTCAAACTCAGGGCCTTGCACTTGCGTGCTTTGCAAGTGCTAGACCACTGAGTTGCACCTTCAGCTCGAATTTACAATCCTCCTGCCTCCGCCTCCAGAATCACTGGGATTATAGGCATGTGCCCCTGTGCTTGGCTCCCTTTCTTCATTATTAGTGGTTGCCCCTTTCATGTTCAGAATTGTTCTGGTCTTAGTGATATATTACATTTTAATTGATCTGTGCTCTTCCTGTCTTTTGTTTGCCTTAGGAAAAAACAGTCTTTAATATTGTGTTTATTTACTGTTGTTTAGCATACATTTGCTCATTTGTTTTTGACATGCATATGCCTAAACATCGTACTATTTACTTTAAACTTTATAAAAAAGGTGTTGTTCTACTATTGTGAAAGTTTCTCTTCCCCAGTCTACATTATGTCTTTAGATCTACCCACACCTATGAGTGTAGAGGTTGTTCATTCATTTTAATTTTTCTCTGCTATATTGTATCCCATTGTGTGAATGTATCACAATTTGTTACTTCCAAGTGACTCTAATATGGTTTCTTTGCAATTTTGGCTATTATAACTAATTTTATCTAAACACTCTAGTATAATTCTAGAATCTGCATGAAAGAATTTTGGTTGAAGAGAAAAAGAGGGGGGTGGAGGGAAAGAGGGAGAAAGGCTGGAATTGCTGTAGGGCAAGTGGATGTCAACTTTAAAAATATAATGTCAAGGGACTTTCTGAGGTACTAGCATTGGTCTATTTCTTGATTTGAGTGCTAATTGTAGATATGGTTAAATTCGAATATTTAGAGAGCTGTACTATTACATGCAATTTGGCAAGAAGTTACCACTGAACAGTTTTAAAAGATGATTTCAAATCATTTTCCAAAATATTTATACCAATTTATATGCCTCATAGCAATGTATTTAACATAGTCATTTAAGGGAAATTTTAATAGTATAAAAATTATGGTAATTTTACTGAGAAAATGCAATCATTTTTAATTTTCCTATATCCCTTACTATTTTTGGTAATTTAAAAACTGCCATTTTTTGAGATTAAGAAGTACAATGAAGACTGGATACATAAAACGTTAGCTTGTTGAGCTCATGTTGTTGTTGTTAGGTGCCGTCGAGTCGGTATCCGACTCATAGTGACCCTCTGTACAACAGGGGAAACACTATTGTCAGTGCTTCTCTGCTGTTCATAGGGTTTTCAATGGCAGATTGATTTTTGGGAGGGGGTTGCCAGGTCCTTCTCCCAAGCCTACAGCTTCTGGTGTTCCCAGGCCGTCTCCCATCCAGGTACTAACCAGGCCTGACCCTGCTTAGCTTCTGAGATCTGACGGGATCGAATGCCACAGGGCTACAGCTGCAGGCTGTTGGGCACATATCTGCAAAGAATACTTGCTAGTGAAATGAGTTTTGCCTATTTGTTAACCATATCATATAAAAATGGCTGGATACTTTTTCACCAAATGTGGAGTCTGTATTTAAGATGGCCTTACCTCAAAACAGGGTACTGGGCATAGGAAGCACTCCTGTTGTAATTCATACAGTTTCACAAAGAGATATGTTACTGTGTAGAGCAGTTCATATGATTCTTGTTGTCGTTAGCTGCCATTGAGTCAGGTCCAACTCATAGCGACCCTGTGTACAATAGACAAAACACTCCCCAGTATTGAGCCATGTCTGACACTATGTCAGTGCTTCTCTGTTATTCATAACCATCTTGATGGCTGTTTGTTTGTGAAGTGGGCTGTTGGGTCCTTCTCCCAAATATGATGCTTCCTGGGAGAAAAACTGCATATATATGCAGGCATTAGTGTCAGAGGAAAACAGCAATATTTTAGGCACAAACTCCAACCAGAATGATTTTAGGAAGATGCTTGGAATCGAAGGCCTTGACTGGTGATTGAGCAGCTTCTCGTGAGGGCCATCCCCAGCGAGGGTCTGCTTCTTCATTCTCTTTTCTTGAGTTTCTTCATATTCCCCTCTTACCTGATCTTCTGTGTGTTTTCCTGCCTTCTCATTCTGTTTGGAATTCTTCCCAGCTCTGTCCTAGGCCCTCTTCTTGCCCTAAGGGAACTCTTATAGTTCCATTTTCCAAATGCCCTCTGTAGGTTGATGACTCCAATCTGCCTTCTTCAAATTTATCTCCTTCCTGAGCTCAGATGGTGTCTCCAGCTGCTTACCAGACTTCCTCACTTTGAAATTTTAGTGTCAGTTGAAACCTAATATCTGATGCCAACTACTGATGGCTCCTTCTCAATCCAGTCCCACTCTCCCTTTTATTTTCCAATTTGTAAATGGTACCATTTCCTACCTGGTTGTGTAAGCCAGAAGCCTGCATATTGGTTTCGATTCCTTCTCCTTTAAGCTCCACACTGAAGCCATCATCAAGTCCTAAAGGATGTAATATCACAAATAGACCTCAAGCCTGCTCAGCTCTTTCCTTTCTACTGCTGTATTTTGTCCTAATCCACACTTGCACCATTTCTCGCATTGATGGAATTTTTTTCTACCTGGTCTCCCTATTTCTGTAGCCATTCTCTCTGATCCATTACGGAATCTACAACCAGATTGGTTGTCTTGAAAGGCAAATGTGAACATGTTGTTCTTTGGCTCAGAAACCCGAATGACCTCACTGCTGATGCAGTAGAAAAGTGCAAAATCCCCATTATAAACCCTAAGGATCTGCATGATCAGGTCCCTGCTGAGCAATCCAGCATCTTCCTTCTTCCTTACATTTATTGCTCTCCTATTGCACAGCTCTTCTCATCCCAAGGTGTCTTTATTTCCTCTTCCTTAGGTAGCTCCTACTACCTTGTTGGACCTAAAATGAACTCTCAGTTGCTCAGCAAAAGTTGCCTCATTCCATGTCCCATATGCATCAAATCCTGATAGGGATTCTCATAGCATCCTGTGCACTACTTTCTGTAATGATAGGTTTAATATCTCTTTCTCTCTTGGAAATATTCATGCTATCTGAGGGTGAGAGATACTGACTTTTTTTAATAAACTGCCCCATATTAGGTGCTTAGTAAAATTTGTTGAATGAAAAGTCAGTTAAATATGTAGTATCTTCTGTTGTGTAGAGCAATTGTCTTGAAAGAAGAACACAGATTATCTCAAAGTAGGTGAAAACTCCTAAAGAACCAAATTTCTAAGCAATTAGAGGTTAAAAAATGTCATTATGTAACTAAGAGCTAAACATGACTGGTACAGAATGAAACTGTTAGATAGATACGAGGAGTGGATAATCTGAGATTCAACAACTGGGTGAGTGTGCATGGAATGGGCAGAGCTTCCATGCACCTAGGATTTGGTCATTTCAAACAACAGGTATACATTTTTATGACTCTACAGACAAGCGTTAATTATGATTATGATTTTTCTATAGCAGTCCTCTTGCTGTTGTGAAGGACCTTGTAAATATGTTATTATTTAAAATTCCTTTTTTCATCTTGACATAGTCATATGTTTCTCTGCTTTTTATACCACTGGTTTGAATGACATCTAGAAATGCTGCTTTTGCTCTAGAGAGGTTGTCCCAAATCGGAGCCTTCAGAAGGAATGGTGTTCATGGCACCAAAGTGTACACTCCCTCCGCCCCCAGCAACAGATGAAATATTTCAAAGGGGACATCTGCCACCACCACTGAGATTTTATGGAGTACCCACACATGTAGACTCACTAAAAAGTGGGCATGACAGCTGAAAAATATTAAAAGTGTGTGTGTTTTTAAAAACAACTTATGGTTAGGAATTAAGAAATGACTTTTAAATAAGAACAGATTTTTTTTTTTGCAAGCATCTATTTTTTTTCTTATTCTCTCTTTTTCCCTGAGACCCCACACTTACAAAATCTTTTAGGTCATGTGTTTGCTTTATGAAACATTTGGCAAGTAGTAGGTGCCACGGGAATATATCCACTCCATCTGGAATCAGCAGATCCTTCTGGTTTTGCTGTACCTGAATTACCATCAGTCCCTATTGCTCACAAATGCTTTTGTTTTCTTTCTTTAATAAATTTTGGATGCAACAATTAAATGGAGAAGGCTTATTGAAGTGAGTTCCTCCTTAAAGTTTGTAAAGCAAATCTTGGGTAAGAAAGTAAATGCATATTTTCCAATTTGATATGAACAAAAATGAAACCTGTATAGACTATAATTACTTCTTTTCTCAGTAGAGCATTTCCTTTCATAAAATGAAGCCCAGTGAATACATGTTATTGCTGACCTAGTTCCCCTCATCCCACACTGCAGTAGAAAACTTTTTAAAAAGCATTTAATTTTATTTAGATAATCACAAGTTATTATGGGTCATGCTGTCCTAACTTTGGTGTTTCTCTTAAAAACTGAGCAAATATTGAACCTGGAAAATGATTTGGTGATCTGATTCATTTGCTGTCTGAGTAAGATTGTTTCTTATTATATCCTTTGTGATTTTCAATTTGTGTGTGACAGTTATATCACTTCACAGAAAACCTTCTGGATTTCCACTAATTATATTGTTTTGCTTGGTTTTATTTTATTTTATTTTATTATTTTATGGGAAGGTCATGTAGAAAATCAGGCTTATAATCTCACAAATACAGTGTCCCTTGTTTGATATTTGGATCTTTCTTCTCTCATTTTGGCAAGAAATACTGTGGGAATAAGTGTTTCTGCCAAGTATCAGTTATTTAAATATTTCATTAGCTCACAAAATAAAAAAGAAGATGGAAAAAAATGTAGCTCTCTAAGACAATTGGACAAAGACAAATTCCTAATCTATCTGAAGACTGAAATTTTGCCATTTACTTAGAACAATATCAGAATTGAAGAAATCTCTTTTTAAGGTTCCGATGGTATTCATACTATTCAATTAATTCAAATGATGATAATTGAGGACAGTTTTCTAAGCAGAAAAATTTCAGTATCAATAAAGGCCTTTTCCTACAAAAGAAAAAGTAAAATGTAACAACCATTAAACATATAATAATGAAATACTAATCTAAATACCAAACTGCGTCTTACATATTTTGGACATGTAGTCAGGAGAAAACAATCCCTGGAGAAGGACATCATGTTTGGAAGAGTGGCAGGTCAACGCAAAAGAGGAAAGCCCTCCACCAGATGGATTGACACAGTGTCTGCAACAATGGGCTTAAACATAAATAAGATGGTTTGCCTGGCACAGAATCGGCAAGTGTTTCGATCTGCTGTTCATAGGGTCGCTATGAGTCGGACTCGACTCGATGGCACCTAACAACAACAACAACCTAAATACATTATGAGGAGGAATAAAACACAGCGAAACACACACAAATGTTTTTCATTGGTCTGCAAGACTTCCATCATGTTCTCCTTGCACATATATTTCTAACTAAAAATACTTAGAAGGCCAGTAGCCACACGGAGAGCTAAACAGCCTATGTAAAAAACCATTTTGCATCTACCAATATTCTTTGTTTAATTTCTACAAAATATAACTTTGTTTTGGGTGGGAAGATAATAAAATGGAAGATTTCAACTACGAAACTCAGTAGAAATCTATCCAGATCTAAGTAGGTCTAATTTCACTATTGAAAATACAAGGTCTGATTTATTGGAAATATTTCAGTTATCTTTAGTAAAACCCAGTCTAGTTTCATATTTTTTAACTCATTACTATAGTTAAAAAATATGAAACTAGACTGGAATATTGCCTGCAACCACACCACTGTGGCGTTCGATCCCATCAGATCTTGTAAGCTAAGCAGGGTTAGGCCTGGTTAGTACTTGGATGGGAGACCACCTGAGAACACCAGATACTGTAGGCTTGGGAGAAGGACCCAGCAGCCCACTCCCAAAAATCAGTCTGCCATTCAAAACCCAATGGATAGCAGAGAAGCACTGACAATAGTGCTTTGCCTGTTGTACGTAGGGTCACTATGACTGAGTAGGACACTGACTCAACTGCACCTAACAACAAACAACAACATATAGAATAGTACTCTCAATATATTTACCTACTTGACAAAACATAACTTACAAAAGAAGAAAAACAGAGAACACTGATGTATTTTACAAAAGCAACCTTATTAGAAAAGTGTTGATAATGGTAGGACATTTGATTCAATATTGCTTCATTTTGATCCAGTGCAAGCATTTTAGTAATTGGTACTTTCAGAATGTCCTTGATTTTAATCCCTGTCAGTCATCTGACAAATCCTTAACTTGGGTGTATGGGAAGCATATTGCCAAGTTCCACTATATTATTATTTAATTACATTTTAATTTCTCAATGACAGATCCAATTCCCTTTATATGCCAGCCTGTTGCTCTATGCCTGCTCTTAAATTTCTGTGTTAAAATAAAGTGAGTTTCTTTTCAAACCAGATCTATTCGGTTTCTGAATGAAAAGGATTAAGCCTCTCAGAAGCTAGAAGTAATCAAAACTCATATGGATAGAGTTCTTTGTGTTCCTTTGGATATAATTTGAACACCAGTAGCTTATACATCATGTATCCATGTATTCTCTATTCTAATCCTCACCCTTTCAAGAGTTTAAGAGGGCTACAAAATCAGATGTGGATTAAAATTATGTGCTGATTGGATTTGCACTAAAACTGTCAGCTCTCTCCACTGCGATCCCGTCTGCAAGCAAGTCTAATCCACATCTGGTTTTGTGGCCCTCTAAAACACTTGAAAGGATGAGGATTAGAATTAGGAATACATGTCAAATATATGGTTTTGATTTTAATGGAGGGAAAGATATTTTTATACATTATTATCTATAAAGGGCTTTCAAAATCCTATCATTGATACTATTATCTGTTGTTAGGTGTCCTCGAGTCAGGTCTGACTCATAGCAACACTATTTACAACAGAACAAAGCTCTCTTATACTGTGCTATGCCTGACACTATGTCAGTGCTTCCTTGCCATTCATAGGGCTTTCAATGGCTGATTGTTTGGGGGTTGTTTTGCGAGTGGGCTGCAAGGTCCTTCTCCCATTTTTGCGTGCTGGCAATTGAATCCAGGGCCTCAGAGAGTATAGAGCAGCACTTTACCAACTGAGCTAAAGCCCAGCCTATACTTTTTATATAAGTTTATCCTAAAGAGGAAAGTAATATATGATTATATTAAAGAAATTTCCAGGTGCCATGGCACATATCTGTGATCCCAATGACTTGGGAGGCTGAGGCAGAAGTATCCTGTTTGTGAGGTTCTGGGTTCAACTTCCAAGTACTTCCCCTGCACCCCCAAAATAACTTACCTGTGCCTTTGTCTGATACCAAAAAGATGTCTTTCTTAATGATTATTGAGCACAATTCTCTAAGGCCTAATTATAATAAAACTATTTTAAACATTTCCACTTACTAGGGAAATCCTCAAGATTATGCCTCTCAATCTTAGATGATATAGAATATTTTTAAGCTACAGAACTTATATACTTTTCAGAGGTTCTGATTTTATTCGTAAAACAAGTTTTAATGACATGCTAATTTATTCAGAAATCTGTGAAAATAGTTTATTATCTGGTAGAATGAATCAGAAAGTTTTCCACAAAATCAGTAACTTCTGAGACATGTTCTATGAGATAAGGTTTTAGTAAATCCTATATTATCTCCTTGTCTAGAATGTTTTCACTTAATGTCTGTCTCTCTCTCTCCCTTTATCTCTCTCACCTCTCTCTCTTTCATACACACACACATGCACGACATCTTATTAAATACATGTACTTTTCATTTTATTCCTGTGACTAGTAAATTGGGTTAAGGTATTCAAAATGTGATCTACATGCAGAGGTGGATATAAACTTTAAGTTTTGAGACTTTAAACATAAAAAGTTTTGAGAACTCTCCTTGAGAAAAAGAATGCAAAATTTTAAATATAAATATAGGTGCATGATCTTGGAAGCTAATTCTACTAGTGGGGTATTTAGAAACTTCAGCCACATTAGCTACTCAGGAATATTCCAGTCAATCTGGGAACACAGAATGAAGCCACTGTGTGAAGCTTCAGAGTCTTCTCTATTTTCTTGTGCCACTTAACTCCCAAGGGAAAGTATAAATGTGGATGGTGGAAGACACGACGTTAATGGGCTAATGTACAGTCCTTTCTCTGTCTCTCTCCTTCTCTTTTCCTCCATCCATCATTCTCTCACCTTTTCTCACACACTTTCTCTTTCTCCCCCTTATCGCAGGGCTTAATCTTTTGGAGATTATTATTTTTTAAATCCTACACTTCTCTTCCTATAATTTTAGGTGGAGATATGCTTGGAGCAGGCTCCTTTAGGATAATCATGTTGTTTTTATTGAGTAAGGAACTTTTACTTTCCCTTCTCTCCTTTGAAGTATTTTTCTCTGAACTCGTATTTCCTTGCCATGGATGTTTTTAGATATGGAAGGTTGAGACACCAGGTGTAGCATTTAGGTCAAGTATCTCAACTCCAAATACAAGAAGGTAATAAAAATTCTTGAAGTAGACTTAGTGTAAGACAAAAAAAGAGTGATAAAGATGAAAAGTGTTTTCCCTCTGGACAGAGTAGCCACATTTCAATTCTGGACAAATGTTCCCAAGTTGACATGTAATTTCTGTGGTGCATACTGTTTTTTTCTTTTCCCAGGGCAAAAACAGCAATCAGTCTTTTAAATTAGGACATTTCTAATTTTAAATATTTGCAAATAATTGAATATTTTAAAAAGCCACAGAGCACTACAACATGTTTGAATGATGAGCCTGCTCTGGCTAATAGTCACCAACTTGTAATTTCAGGTTTATGGGAACGTGAGACTGTCAGTTGCCTTAGGCTGCTGAAGTCTGTCTGTAACTTAGAGGAAAGCACTCTTCTGCTGGTCTTGCCTACGGCTTCATGACTTCTGTCTACTGCATCAGAAAAATGTTTGTTTATCTCATATACTGACATACATATTTCCTCCAGAGATCCCAGGTGCAGGTAGGAACTGAAAAATAGTGGAAATAGTGGCTTGTAGTAGGACAGTACTCAGGTATTCATGAACATATAGTTCTAAAAAATTACCATTTTACTTTATATGTAATTAATTGCATGAACTTTCATTTATGTAACTTCATGTTGAGGTTTAATCTATAGATATGGTTCCTTAACTCTGTAGTTTTATCATTTTGTAGTTTCAAATTTATCCAGAAATGCTGTGCTGTTGAGGATTTTCATTTTCTCACATTAAATGTGTAGAGCAACCTGATTATACACAATGCATTTCCTGCTCTATAGCTGCTGAGCCTGGAAGGGTTTTTGTATGTAGTTTAAATCACTTGTAGAAAAAATGCAGGTCTGGACTCTCATTTCATTTTTCTCTAGGGAATATCCATGTTCTTCTAAATTGACATCAACACATGATAGAAATTGGTCACTCCCTGATATACTCATTCAGGAATTTTTGCTATTTTAAGGCCTATTATTATTTCCAGCAGTTGCCACTTCATCATTCAGCAAAATACAGTCATCTAGAACTGCCTGACATATCAGTAGTTCTGTTACTGGCCTTAACTCCCCAGTAGCCAGCCCTGCCACTTAACACAGACATGATAGGGGCAAGAGCTCATGGGCTTTGGGTCTAAGAAGAAATGTGGTCCAATCTGTTTCCCTCTCTATCTTTCCTAGAAACCTAGGTTTGTTCGGTAACTCTGAGCAGCCTTATCTGAATGAAATCAAAAAGGTTTTGCAAATATACCTGCCTGTGCCAGGACAACTGCATGTGCAATGATTTTTGTGTGTGTGTTAAACATGGGCAGACAATCACAGAAACTGAAGAAAAGCACAGAAAAAGAAAAGACAAAGTTTATTGTCAAACACATAGAAAAATCTAAAGGAAATATGGGGAAGAGAAAAATATGAGACACAAGGAATGAATAAATAGGGGGATTTAGGGAAACTTTCCTGCTCAGTTATAAGCTTCTCTTTCTTTTCAAACTTCTAAAGACTGTTTCAACAGAATTCCTGCAGTTTTACATGAGGGTACTCAGTAGGATGAGACTTTTTTCTTTAAATTACTCTTTTTATTTTGGTCCATTATGCTGGTTCATGATAGATTTTTACACCCATCTAGTTGCTAAATTAATGCTTCATAGGACATAATATGGATAGCCCCATCTTACATTCTTCCTACAAATTCCTTTGTGTGATTTTCAAGGTTTTTGAGTCTCCAAGGATTCAAAGCATGGATAACTGAAGATTCATTAACTTAAGCACTAATGAGTTTCTAAATAAAGGTTTGTATGGATGTAGCCTTACATACTTAAAAAATGTATCTGACTTCAGAGAATAAATCAACCGACCATGGCAGGAAAGAGCATGTGAGGACTCTGCAGCTGTAAGGACATTTTTAAAAACATAATTGAAAATAGGTCATTTAAAACCATAATTTATTATCTTATCAGCATAATGTAGGTAGTAAGAACTGATTTGGAGATGTTGTTTGCTTAGATGACTAAGTTGTCATTTTTAATTAGCTTTATGCTTTTCTTAAAGGCTAATTGCTGATTTCTTAAAAATCAAGATTACTTGGTTGCTAATAACAAGGGTACTATGGTTACATAGTTATTTAAAATATCCCTAACCTACTTAATTGTAATAACTGTATTTCCTTTAGATTTTTTTAAACAACAAGGTGCATATTTTTAAAGACAGAAAAACACATATTTACTAATAATGCTAGTAAAATAAAATGTCTTGCTTTTGGCAAGAAGTTCCTCGCTAACATATTTTTAAAAATGTAAATAAACATTTGTGGTCCTACTTGGCTTTAAAATATACCTTATATCACCATTTTCTTATGACTATCAGAATATCTGGGACAAATACATTACAGCAACCAAATATATATACCGTGTGTGAATGTATTCTTGTTGATACCCCTTTTGGTAGACATGTGCTGTGAGGACTCTTCCTTCTCCAGGTCATCTTCAGAATCATGTTATGTACACATTTCCTTGTTGTGACTTACTGTATACAATGTTTAAGTGGAGGAATGGCATTTGGGTAAAGTCCTTGGCTGTGGAACAGATATTTTATTTCTGAAAAAGATAACTGATCCTTTGATTAACAGGTGAATCTCTAGGAAAGGATGAAGTAAATTAAACACATTATATCAAGAATCTTCTTAATTAGATTCTCGTGGATTACTTTAATGTGCAATGTTCTAAATGACCTACCATGTGCTAAACACCATTCACAACAGTAAATAAAACAGACAAAAACTATCCATGTGGGGCTTATAACTTTAATAGGAGATGATATAAATAAGAATAAATAAGATATAAATAAGAATAAACAAATGAAGTGGAATATTAGAATGCAATAATTTCTATGGGAAAAGTTGAAACAGGGATACTAGGGGTGGATCTGGGACTAGATGAATTATAATTTTAAATAGGGAGGCCAGAGATGGGTTCATTAAACAAATGATGTGTGAACAAAGACTTGAGGAAAGCGAGCCACAGCAACATGAGGGGAAAGACAGCAAATAAAGACGATGGCAAGCAAGAAGCCCAGAGGTAGTAATGTGTGTGATGTTTTCATGGAACAGCCAGGCCCCTGCAGCTTAAGAGAAGCGAGCCAAAGAAAGAATATTAGAAAATCAGATAAGAGGGATAAGGTGAGGTGAATCTTAGATTACCTTGTAGGTCCTTAGGAAAAGCTTGAGTTTTGCACTGCAGGAGACACAGGGGAAGAAGGTGCTGAAAAGTTAGATACCAGGATCTCACTTAGGACCTGACAGTATCGTGAACAGATGGAGGAGGGCAAGGCTGTAGGCTGAGGGACCATGTATAAGGCTCCTGTAATAGTCTCAGCACTAAGAAATCTGTTTAATGTTCTCCAGTCACCACAGTGGAGAAGTTTAGTTCACTACCCTCACAGAGAACATTACCATTGAGCATTGAAAAGTCACTAAAAGCTCTGAACACAATTCTGTTCTTCACACTTCATCTATGATTAATATGGGCACAAGGAAATCTCATTGATTTCTGTGGGGATTTGGTAAATTTGCAATTATATATGGAGCATCTTCATATGCTCTTTTCAGAAAACAATTAATCTAAGTATATTAAGTGTGGTGAATTAGAATGTTCTCTGGAGGTTGTCCTAGAAAGTAAAGAGATGTTGATTTAGAGCCCACACCTGCAGTTCTTGCTATGTGGTGCTGCTGCTGAAGCTTTGACCTAGGCAGCTTAAAGAAAGCTTCAGGTCCAAAATACTCTGTTGTTAACTAGAGGAACTCAACATTAACAAGATGGTGTAATCCCCCAATTGCAAAGCACAGGGCATCAGAACATCTTTCAACAGATCACTAAGCCTTACCTGGTGTTTAACATGATCTACTTTGTAGTGCACTTGAAGCAATCACTCCAAGTTGTTTTTGAGAATAAAAACTCAGGAAATAAAAGAAAATTTAGAAGCATTTAAAAAGTAGTGAGGAAATGTGTAACATTGTTCTATTCTCTTTATAAACCAAGAAATATGAGAATTCACTTTAAGCAAGATTATGTATATAAGACATTTAAAAGAGAGGTGAAGAAGAACTTTATTAAGTTGACAAATAGTTGAGGAAAGGATGCAAAAGTTGAGATTTAAATTATTGATGAGAATAATTCAAAACTATAGTCATGCCTAGTTCTAAACAAAGCCTAGATCTAAAGCCTCCAGAACTATGAGAAATAAATTTCTGTTGTTTATAAGCTGTGCAGTTTGTAGTATTTTGTTATAGCAGCCTGAACAACCTAAGACAGAAAATTGGTGCTAAGAAAAAGTGGGGGCTGGAGAGAGTTACTATAACAAATACCTAAAATGTGAAAAAATTATTAAAACTGATTAATTGGTAGAGCTAGAAGAATATGCAGGAACATGTTAAAAATATTTATTGTCATGAACAGACTACGAAGGATGATTGTGGTGAGGGCTCAGGAGAAGATAGCTGTAGAGAAAGCCTTGATTTTCTTAGACAACACCCAAGTGGTTGTGTTCAGGTCTTGGACAGAAATGAGGAGCATGCTGTCAGAATCTGGAGGAAAGGCCATCCTTGTTATAAAGTGACAAAGACCATGACTAAATTGTGTCTGTGCCCTATTTTTTGGGGGAAGGTAAAACTTGTGAACAATGGAACTGGACATTTAGCTGGAGCTGTTTCTAAGCAGTATTGAAGATGAGGCTTAGCTTCTCTTGTCTGCTTATAACAAAATGTGAGAAGAGATAGATTACTTAAAGACAGAAATGCTAATCAGAAGGGAAGCAAAACTTAAAAATTTGAAAAATTCTTACCCTACCTATGTTGGAAAAAATGTGAAAATCTCTTTAGGAGAGAACAAGTTTGTGACAAAACAATAGTTTGATAAGGACTTTAGTCTGGATCAGTCATCTAAATAGAAGCCAGTATCTATACCATTAAGGGTTGAAAAGCCAGAGTTCTCTTTAGTGTGGCTCAGCATGCCCCAGGGTGTAGCTGTGGGTCCTGAGAAGAACACTGGTACTGCCCTGAGAAGACATAATTTGGACCGTGTGCTCTTCCATTTCCTCTTCTAGTAAAATACAATAATAGCTTCTTATTCCAAAAATATGAAGGGTGACATAAATGATAATATATTTTCTTTTAATCTCTGGACAAAATAAATGATTCAAAGGCAAGGAAATGCCTTCTTTCTTTCTTTTATTTTAAGTAAAAAAAGAATAATTTCATTTCATTTGAAGCAACCCAGATGTCTTCAAAATAGGTCCTGTTTGCCAAGAGAGTTATTTAGAAATTCTCTGATGAATCACAATTCCAAGGTTCTTTTCCATGTTGGCTTGTGCAGTTCCCTAATATTGCTCTGAGTTAGGTCAGACTGATAAGGCATCTCTCCCTAAAATGTTCCTATCATCCTCTCAGTTGTCAGTTGGTTCCCTGAATTTCTTCAAAATATTATCCCACCAAATCATTTTTCATTTCTAACCGATGTCTCAGCAAAGCCATGTATTAGGCAATGAAGGGAAGGTTATTTGTATGAATGTTGATTGATTCAGATGCTAATTGGTAATATATGTGTGTAGTAGTTTCCCTCAATATGTGGTATATTAGAGTTAACTAGTCTCCTGTCCAGGCTATCAGATGTTATACATTTGGACAGTATTTGTTATGCTTTATTTAATTATCTTTTATAGATTACCAATAGAGACTTTAAAAAATGAATAAAAAGTGTGTTCAGAGTGCTGCTCCATAACTGAGTAGATGTGTATAATTTTCTCCTCAGTAAAATTTCCCAGAGACCCTTTTCTGAGTAGTCATTTAAATGATAGTGATCTTTGGATGATGTTGTTAGGATTAGATAATAAGGTATGACTCATAAACATGTCATTTAAATCTGGGAACAAGTAACTAGAACCTGCTCTCTTTAGCCAAAAACCTCTTATTTTTATGGGTTTTCCATCCCCACATGAATGGCATACACCTCCAGTCTTTAAACTGGCAGGTTTTCTTAGAAAAATGACCCATTCTATGATGAAGAGTACCTAAATCCCACAAGCAAAAGGAGTAGCCTGTTATTACTCTTCCTGTTCAGCACATGAAAAGCAGAAATATGTGAGAACCAGACATAACCTGTAATTTGGTAGCCAAATAACGGATCTGTGTGTAACAGGAAAAATAAAAATATAGCTCTCTGTTGGTATTCTTGGATGGTGTCCCCGAGAGGAGTGAAACTTTGCTTGATTTTCTCACTTCTAGACCAATGAGTTCCTCTGCTAAAGGGTTCCCACTTCGGAAGATCACACGTAAGGGGGAGTCTATATGCTCCCATTCTAGGGACTGGGTCAGAAGTCTGAGGCTGTGTTTCCTCTGGTCACACATAAAGTCTTCCTCTACTGTCAGACATATGTTTTCCTAAATGAATTTTATGGTTCAACCATTTTAGGCTCTAATTTTTGTCCGTTTAAACAAGGAACACAATCATGTCACTATTGGGGTAATCCCAGTTCCTCAAATCCATGATGGGCCCTAACTCAGTGACAGGAAAAACAGGTAATCCTGTGTCTATAATACAATAAAAAGGAGATTGATGGCCCCATTTGTTTTATCGATACTACTGACACCTGTCAATCCTTTCAAGTAAGGTAAAATCCTATTTAGACCTATAATTTAAATATATTCACACCTGTACCCATTCTTACACCTATGTATAGGTATGTACACACATTAGCATGCATATGAGTATCACCTAACAACAGCATATACAGAAATATACCTGTATGCTTACTTTAACTGAGAATAGTCATATTTATTTTTGTTCCTGTAACAATAGTAATAAAAATAATGAAGACACTTAAACTGTCATTTAGGACAAGACTACTGACACAGCTTGCAAGAAAAAAAAAATAGTTTCAATTCACAGGAGACTCCAGAACACAAATCATACTGTGAAAATCCTGGAGAATCTGAAGCTCAAAGAAGGGATGTGAGACATTTGCAATAATTCTTTATCTAACAAATTACATAGAGTCTACAAGGGACTTGCCTGCAGCTGTAGCCCTGTGGCATCCGATCCCGTCCGATCTCAGAAGCTAAGCAGGGTCGGGCCTGGTTAGTACCTGGATGGGAGACCTCCTGGGAACACCAGAAGCTGTAGGCTTGGGAGAAGGACCTGGCAACCCCCTCCCAAAAATCAATCTGCCATTGAAAACCCTGTGAACAGCAGAGAAGCACTGACGATAGTGTTTCCCCTGTTGTGCAGAGGGTCGCTATGAGTCGGATACCGACTCGACGGCACCTAACAACAACAACAACAACAAGGGACTTGGCTATCAGGCCAGTGAGTACCCTTGTTGCAGGTTGTGCTGTATCTGAGGTGTTTAGATCCCAAGAGTTACTGGTTAATTACTTCCTTAGTGTCCAATACCATTGATCTTTTTTTTGAGCAGTATGTATACAATAAGAAAACCTTGTTGTTAGGTGCCATCGCTAAAAATGTGCAAAATTATTTCTGTCTCTATATTGGACTGTTCAGCATCATGGCAAAAATTTATGAGTGAGGTAAACTTTCATAAGATAGCACCACAGGATAGATAATAAAGTATTTTCTTGGTAGATGGGAAATCTACAAAACTCTTGGTGGATTCAGAAATTATGGAAAGAAATAAAATGTAGCTAATTCCAGCAAACCTTTATAGTTAAACTACATGTAACAAGATGGGAGAAAACCAGCTTTGCCCATCTTTCCTAGGCCATAGTGCAAGTTGCTGAGGCAAACCTCTATGTTTCTGAAGGGCTGAGATACCATTACTTCCCTTCTCACTTCTGAGGGTCAGAGAGAGAGAAAAGTGAGGCAAAGTCAAGGACTTTTTTAATTTTAGTTATTGTTGTTGTTAGGTGCCGTCGAGTCGGTATCCGACTCATAGCAACCCTTATAGGGTTTTCAATGGCTGAGTGCTTCTGGATTGCATTGGGAGTGGATTGCCAGGCCCTTCTCCCATTTTTGCTGTGCTGGGAATTGAACTCAGGTCCTCAGAGACTGCAGTGCAGTGCTCTACCCGCTGAGCTAAATCCCAGCCCCTTTTATTTTAAGACCACACGGAAATGAGCAAAGATGGAAGAGCTGAGCCAGAGCTTTGAACTGAAGTAGCTGTTTTACAGTTTGTAAATTGGAAGTGTGTTTAGGGCAATGAAGATCTTCCTCAGTGTAGGAAGTAAACTATTTCCTCTTAGTCTCTCCATTGGAAGATATTTTGGACTCTGGGAGATGCTCATAATCACTCATGAGGTAGTTTAGGGTTTCCAGAGGTGGGGACTGAACATTAAGTAACTATGGCCATGAGTGTCACAGTGAGAAATATCTGTGGCCAGCAGAGAAGCCTCCCAATGACGCTGACTGACAAATATTAACAGCAATGTCCAGTATACACTGATCGCCAGATTGCCCTCTTCCAAATGTTCTGTAATGACCCAAGAAGAAATCATGAGTAAATCACAACTTGTTTCCAGAAATACATTAGAAAATTCTGAGATTATTTGATGAAAAAGATAAATTAAAAAGCACAAATAAAGGAATACAAGGTGAAAGACTAAATTTTACTTGCATGACCTAACAGCCTAGACCACTCAGACAGGTTCGCTTCCCTTTTATTGTCCATGTGTACACCTTCAGCTGAACTGTGCTTGAGGTGAGAAAGATGAGCTGCCGAAAAAAACATGGAAGTTATTTCCTGGCATCTCACCCAGGAATGAGTGATGAATAGAGCCTGGAAACAACTTTAAAAGCCATTTTCTTTGCTCATGTGAGGTCATGAGGTTGCTCTGTGCAACTCTCTGGGCACCAGAATGAATGAAAGTAGCACAAAACACACCCAAGGTCTATCATTGATTTAAAGTGATTGATGGCTGGTCTTGTCTGATTGTGCTATATCGTCAAACCATCCATCATTCCAAACAAACTGTAGTCTAACTCCGTAGTCTAGTATATAGTTACACATGGCCAAAGGGTTTCGGACTTTTTCTTTCTTTTTCTCCCAGAAAGCAGTTGGTGGTGGGGTGGGGGAGAAAGAGAACATGTTGTTTCCTTTTACAAAACTATGAAATAGTTGGCTGCTTGGAAGAAAGTACTCTGATGACACATGCTAAGTTCTTGTTAAATTTATGTAGGAGTGTGTTCATTTCCATCAAGCGAACCACATTTTCCACATTTCCCACACTTCCCTCAGACTGTATCATCTCAAAACTTTTTATAAGGTCTAATATTTGCCCTACTTAGAGAATCAGCCTAGACCAATCCTGCTTTGAGACAGGATGTTCATTTTTGTAGAATACCTAAAAAGAGATCACTAAAGTTCTTACTACCCAAAACATAGAAAATTAAATCTAAGGAAAGAAATAAACACCACATGTGATCCCCTATTTTTTATTTTTAAGATCCTTAGATCTTAAAGGGTACCTCCATTTTCTCCTTTCACATTTCTTAGGTGTTAACGTTAATAACTAGTTAGCTATAATTACATCTTTTACATCTTTATGCAAAAGTAAGATTATTCTTCCTGTACAGTTTGTGTTCTTTTGCTATAGCTGGGGAAATGCTATTAGTCTCTAGTGAGTAGAGACCTCAATGTTCTAGCCAGGCCACTGCAAAATCTTCAAATGTGTGGTTCTTGTGGCAGACTGGGACTGTGTTAGCAGCTTCTAACTCACTCTATTGGGTTAAGTGGGCTGCTTGTGGACATGCCACTATATCACTGAGGTGGGTGGCATGCATTCTGGATCACCAGATCCCTGATCCAACCTGCTCTAGGTACCACAGCCTTTAGAATGTGTCCTTTTCCTCAGTCATCATTCAGTACTCTGTTTTTTATCCAATAATGATGCACAGGCTTTGCTCTTGCTAGGTATGATGCCTCTTCACACATCTTTTCTGTATACTTGTCCTTCTGGAGCCCAGAGAGGAATTCTGCCCCTGCCTTGACATCTAAGTATTATTTGCTTAGATCCCACCCCATTCCTCCCTACCTCTCTGACGCTTAACAAGCTCCATTGTGCCCTACAGGAATTAAACCTGTATCATGGAAACACATTGCTATACTCCACAGACATACTCCTTTTCCTAATTGTTAACCTCAGTTATGCTTTCTACTATCTTCAGCAACTAAATCCTCCTGAAATAGATGTATTATGGCTACAGCAGTTGTAAGCATGTTGGTTGGAGGAGCTGCTCCAGGCTTTACTACTTACCATTCTCTTCGAAACTTTACTCCCAACTGGTTTCTTTGGTATCCAGATTCTCCCTTTTGAGTGGCTTCTTCAAAGTGACCTTTTATCTAGTGCTTTTTGTGACTTCTGGGGTTAACATCTCTCAAGAGGCTTCCTCTTGGCACATTACCTTAAGCCGGTTGTCCCCAGCCAGTAGTGAGTTTGCCTTACTGGGATATTTGGTGGGGCCTGGAGATATTTTTGGTTGTTACAACTGGGGGAATGCTATTAGCATCTACTGAATAAAGAACTGTGAGGCTGCTAAATATTATACAAGTCACAGGGCTGGCCCACATGCCCAAGTAACTGGTCCAAAATATAAATGGTGCTGAAGTTGAGAAACTCTACCACTATTGTAATGCCAGCACTTGGGAGTCAGAGGCAGGAGGACTACCTCGAGTTTGAGGAGTTGGAGGCCAGCCTAGGCTACACAGTGAGTTCCAGGCCAGACAGAGCTATGCATAAGACCCTGACCAAAAACAAACAAACAAACAATTAGACAAAAAGACAAAACTAAACAAAACAAATACCTAAGCATCAAGGTCCATGAACATATGATGCCACACCCAACACTAATTCCAGACATAATGTTTCTCCACTATTCTTTTAGTAACATTCCACACCCCTCCCTCCATCTTGCTAACTCACCATTAGTGTGTATCTATAATGCTGACACATAAGTTATTTATATTGAAAATAAACTGCTATGCCTTACCAAAGACTTTTGAGCTATGCTTTACCATAGCAAAGGTGCTGAGTGAGGCTCTGGGAGTAGGATAGAGTTTTCATGCTCTAGCCCTTTTAGGCTAACATAAAAATTAAAATATGTTCAGATATGACTACTTCACATCCATATCAGTGCACTTTGATGTGAGTTTGTCCAAGTAATTAATTTCATGGAATATGGCTTCTCCTGGCTTCTTCCCACTCTCCTAATTCCCAGGAATATCTTCAATTTTGGATAGGCACTCTCACAAAAAAATCTGAATAAAACGGAATTAACATCCAGAAATAATATATAAAATATGCCAAGTCAGTAATTTCATATGGAAGCCAAATTCCTGGTGCTGCCAAAATTCTTATCTGTTGATATCCTTCACTTCACCTAATAATTTATATGTTCTAATGAATGGGAAACAAGTTGGTTCTTTTCTCAGTGCAATGTACTTTTACTCTCTGTTACCAGGTTCCTCCTCCCTTTTGCTCTTGGTTTTTACTTTACTTGTGTATGTAGGTGAAACCAGAAGCTTATTTTCCCCAGTTAGTTCTAAGATTTTCCTTCAAACTCTTTTCCCTGAAATCCTTTTAATCTCACCTCCTTCTGGCATTTTTCCTAAATTAAGTAGAGGGCTAAAAGTTATAAGCTGACAATATCCAAGCTACTGTGAGAGTGCAGAGGAGGGGATTTTACATCCATCTGAGATTTAAACACTTATGGTGGAGGTAGTTCTAGGTAGAAGGATTCTCTAGAAGAAGGTATGGGCATGGGCAAAGGCATCCTTGGGGAGAAGTATAAGACATGCTTCGAAATAGAAAGTTATATGTTTTGATTGCAGCGGAGCTTTGAATTCTAAGGCTAAGAGTTTAGGCTTTAATTTATAGGCAATAAAGACCCATTGAGATGAGTGTGTTATAATCAAAGCTACTCTATAACAAAATTACTTTGGCAGCAGCTTGAAGGACAAGAGGCAGTATGGATTTCATACTTCAGAAAACCAAATCTCCATGCTAGGACTACTAGCACATATTAGCTGAGTGAACTAGAAGAGGTCATAGGATATTTCTTCACCAGTTTCCTTATCTTTAAAATGAGGATGGCAAGCCTTGTCCTCCAGAACTTTGAAATGGATTGGAGGGGATGGGTTTAGAGGATGTTTTGAGCCTGGCTGACTCAATAATTGTTCACTAGGATAAAGTGACACTGGAAAAAGAAAGTTTGATGAGTGTTGCTCGATAGTATGAGTAAAATTCTGAAGACTTGAAGGGAAAAAGGCAGGCATATGAAAGACAATGTAAAAGAAGAGTTTCCAGATCTTGAAAAGAGTCAAAAGGGAAAAAGAAAGCCAGATCAATATGTTGACAGTTGGTGCCAGGAAGTATGAAAATGCCATTTCAGAACTCGGACTAGCAAGTAAGGAAAATATTTGGTAAGTCACATAGAATTTGGTCTCTCAGCTAGCTGTTTCTGGAAATAATATCAATTATAATGGTAGCTATGGAATAAATGACACTGAATTTTCATATAAATATTCATGCTAGATACCAAATTAAGTATTTATGTGTATGTGTGTATAGATGTATATGTATGTATAGGTATGGGGCTGGGATTTAGCTCAGTTGGTAGACCACCACTCTGCAGTCTCTGAGGTCCCAGGTTCGATTTCCAGCACCACAAAAATAGGAGGAGTATGTGGCAATCTACTCCCAGGGCAATCTCAAAATAATCAGTCACTGAAAACCCTATGAGGGTTGCTATGAGTCGGACATGACTCAATGACACCTAATAACAACAACACATATATGTATATGTATATATGTATATATGTATATATTGTTGTTAGAAAGATGGGACAGGATGCAGAAGCTCACTCCTGAGATAATCTCAAGACAGTTACCCATTGAAAACCCTAAGAGGGCTGCTGTGAGTCAGACACAGCTCAATGTTACTTAATGACAATATGTGTGTGTGTGTATGTGTGTATACCTGTACACACACACACACACACACACATATATATATATATTATATGTACACACATATATACACATACACATGTGCGTATGTGTGTGTGTAAAATCCCCATGTTGTTGTTAGGTGCTATGAAGTCATGTCTGATATAGTGACGCTATGTACAACAGAGGAAAACATTCCCTGACACTGTACCATGACCAGCACTATGTTGGTGCTTCTCTGTTATTCATAGGATTTTCAATGGCTGATTGCTTCAAGAGTGGGCTGCCCAGTCTTTCTCCCATTTTTGTAGTATTGGGGATTGAAACCAGGACCTCAGGGCACCAAGAACAAGTGCTGCACCAACTGAACTAAACCCTAGCCCATATATATATATATATATATATATATATATATATATATATGCACAAATATATATATACACACACACACACACATATATATACATACATATACACACACACACACACACACACACACACATATATATATATATATATATATATAATCTGTATTTGCAGTACTAGGGGTTGAAATCAGGATCTTACATGTGCTAAGCAAGTGCTCTAGGACTGAGCCTACCCCCAGCCCTTCTTATTTTTTTTTTTTTTTTCAGACAGAGTCTTGCTAAGTTGCACAGGTTGCCTCTGGCCTTGTACTCATGATCCCCCTGCCTCCGTTTACTGAGTAACTGGTATTACTACTGTGTATCACTGTGCCCAGCTACCATCCCTACATTTAAAATTTAAAAATTGAGCCTCAGGGAGAATACATAAGTTGCTTAATGTCACGAACTATTTAGTATCTGAGCCAAGCATTAATCCATGGAGGTCTTTGTACAAAATTAGAAGCTTAATCTCTATACTATACTAAAAGAGATTAACAATTTAGAAGAATTTCTAGATGGCTCAGGTTTTCTGAAGTACTATTCACTTCTTACTTGCCTACTGTAGAAACTATAAGGATGTAGCATGCTAATAACTTTCCAATGAAACAGATATAAATTTTAGTCAATAAAATGTTTAAAAAGTATTGTATATCTTCATTTCCTTTACACCAACTGAAGTCCAACTATGGCTCCATTCTATCAGGATGAAAGAAATTTTGATACATTAATGATATTTTGACATAGTAGTTACAATAAGTCATGGGTCTTAAGTAAAGTCAAAATGTTGGAGGACTCCAGCTGTCATCAGTCATAAATCCACATTGCATGTAGCTGAGACTCCATTCATATCAGCTTACACAGGTAACCCAGACCTTTGGCCTCTGAAGTTTTGCAGGGGTCCTAGTGGCAAGAGAGAGTTGGAGATGATGAGACTCCAAAGTTCATGAACTTACTTGCATCACATGCCCTCTTTAATATCTTGTCCCCTCCTCCAAACTATGCCATGAACAATACCTGAAACATCTAATCTCTCTCCAGTTCAGAGAATTCTCTCCCTCTTCTTCCTTGCCCCTGCATTTGGAAGAATGCTTTTCCTTCGATTTCCTCACCAAGACATCACAGATAATCTTCCAATAACTTTTGACTTTTGCAGATAAGAGAAAAATGCCTCCACTTTTGGAACTGTGAAAATATAGTTTAGAGTAATATGTAACTAGTAAAAAGATTGTGTAAGTAATTTGAAGTCTTGTCCCAAATAAACCACTAACTCCAAGTTGTTCCACTGATGAGATCTATCAAATATATAAGAAGAATTAAACTAGACACTCTGATACATGCTTGAAATCGCAGTGACTCAGAAAGGTGAGGCAAGAGGCCAGAGGCAGCCTGTGCAATTTAAAGAGAACTTATAGCAAAATAAACAATAATACAGGGGTTGGGGGTGGAGCTCAGTGGTAGAGCACTTGGGTGGCATGTGTGAGGTTCAGGGTTCAATCTCCCTGTGCAAGAGAGAAAGAAAGGAAGGAAGGAAGGAAGGAAGGAAGGAAGGAAGGAAGGAAGGAAGAAAGAAAGAAAGAAAGTCTTCCAAGTCTTCATGTGTTCTTCCAAAAATTAGAGTAAGATACAATACTTCCCAACCCAAAAGCCAGTATTATTCTAACACCAAAACTAAAGACATCAAAAGTAAAGACACAGAGTAGTGTTTCTTTTACATTTGGATGCAAGCCATACACACCAACATGTAAAAAAACTACACAGCATGACCAAATGGGATCTATCCAAGGAATACAAGGTTGGTTTAACACCTAAAAATCAATTAATGGAATACACAATGTTAATAAAGGATAAAGACTACATGATTATCTTAATAGATGCAGAAAAAGTATTTGACAAAATCTGATACCTTTTGTGACAAATGCAATCAGTAAGATAGTAAGTGAAGGGATTTTTTATCAATTCACTAAAAGTCATCTGCAATATCCTCATAATTAACATTATAATTAATGAAAGACTGAATGTAATGCCTCTAAGATTAGTAACAAGAAAAGTTTGTCACTCTAGGCACTTACATGCCAAATTTTACTGGCACTTGTAATAAGGGCAACTAGGCAGGACAATAAAGATCCTGATTGAGGAAAAAATATAAGCATTTGTACTTGCTCAGCCATGATCTCATACAAAGAAAGTTCTAAAGAATCCACTAAAAAATTTAGAAAAAGTAAATGAGTTCAGCAAAGGTACCAGGTATAACTGAATATATAGAAATAAATTATACTCCATAACCCAGCAATGAATAATCTGAGAATTAAGAAACAATACTATTAAAAAGAATAAAATGCTTAGGAATAAATTTAACAAACTGTACAAGATATATACTTTTATTTTATTTTACTTTATTCTATTTCATTTTTCCTGTGCTGAAGATGGAACCTAGGACCTTGTGCATGTTGAGCAAGCACACTACCACTGAACAACATTCCCAGCCCAAGCCCAAATTAGGTACTAGTAAAACTGAAAAATACTGTTGACTATGATAAAAGAGAGTTCAAAGAAACATGAAGATATTTGATGTTCGTGGATGAGAAGATTTAATATTATTAGGGTTGCAATACTTTTCTATCTGATCTACAGGTTCAAAATGATTCTTACAAAAATCCAAATTGTTTTTCTCCAGGATTTCATGATCTGATCCTAAAATTTATAGGTAAATTCAAAAGATCCAGTGCAGTCAAAATAATCTTGAAAGTGCATGGTGGTGCACACCAGTAATCCAAGCTACTCAGGAGGCTACGGCAAGAGAGTCACTTGAGCCCAACTGTTTGACACCAACCTGGACAACACAGTGAGACTCTCTCTCTCTCTCTCTCTCTCTCTCTCTCTCTCAAAAAAAAACTCATAAAAGCAGAACAAAGTTGAAGGACTCACAAATCCCCATTGTTACTGATATATAAGGAGAGATGTTAACAACAAAAACAACAGAAATAAATCTTCATATTTTAAACCAATAGATTTTTTTGTAAAGGTGCCAATACAATTCAACTGGAAAATAATACTCTTTTCAATAATTGGTTCTGGCACAACTAAAAACTCACATGTAAAAGAAAGGAGTTGGACGCTGCCTAACATAGAGTTTCCATATGACCTAGAATTTCTACTCCCAGGTATACACCCAAGAGAAATAAAAACATATGTTTATATAAAAACTTGTACATAAATACTCATACCACATGGTGGCATTAGCAATAATAGTTAGAAAATGAACAGAACTCAAATATATATTAACTAATTAGTGTATAACTAAAATACACTCTACATGCAGCTGTACCACTGTGGCATCCCATCCTGTCAGACCTCAGAAGTTAAGCAAGGTCGGGCCTGGTTAGTACTTGGATGAGAGAACTCCTGGGTACACCAGGTGCTGTTGGCTTGGGAGATGGACCTGGCAACCCACTTCCTAAAAACAATCCACCACTGAAAACCTTATGAATAGCAGAGAAGCACGACAATAGAGTTTCGTCTGTTGTATGTAGGGTTGTTATGAGTTGGATACCGACTGAACGGCACCTAGCACCACCAACAAAATTCATTATAGTCATGTAACGGCATATTATTTGACCAAAAAAAGACAAATGAAGTATTTGATACATACATGCATTTGATACATACTGCAACATGCAGGAACCTTGAAAACATGCTAAAAGAAGCCAGTAAGTAACAAAATGTCTCATATTGTATGACACCCAAATAGGCATATCTATAGAGATAAAAAGTAAATTAGTTTATGTCAAGGACAGAGGTGTTTAGGGCCAATGAAAAAGTTCTAAAATTGAGTATTGTTTTAGTTAGAAGCCTCTTTGAGTATACTAAAAATCATTGAATTGTACACTTTGAATAGCTGAATGATGAATGGTACATGAAATATATAGCTCAATTCAGTTCTTATATAAAATAATATTTGAGACAAAAAGAATTCTTTTAGCTTTGGGAAAGACACAAAGTAAAATTAGAATATCTATCTTAAGAGAAATAATATATTAGCTGTCTATCCTGTCACAACATTTTTTTCACTATTCCCTATGGAATCATTTTGGAATGAATGGAATCAAATGGAATGATTTTTTTTTCTCTATTCAAAGTTTGGCAGTTGGATATTTTTGTCACTGCAGAGAAAACAATTAGCATTTTTCTTCTCCACTCAACTATACAATTTTCCATCTACCTACTCCACCCTGGTCCTATCATCAACCACCCAGTCAACTCTCTGAAAAGCATAAACATTACCTGATTTAATTGAGGTAATGAGATAAAAACTATTCCTACATTGAGGTATGAATTATTCCTATCCCAAATTTTGCCTAAAGCTAAAAGGCCATTGGAAGTTTAGTGAGCCAGAGTATTCCAAAGGGATTTCTGCAACATTTGGAGATGAATCCAACTAAATTACACATTACCTAGGATAGGCATTTAGAGCAAAGTGGAAAGTTTGGTAAGAGAAACTGCCGAAACTCCAGTACTGAAACCATGCTTTGGTCATTAGAGCTACTATACAGCAATAACTGTGTTAAAAATTGTCTCATAAACCAGAAACAGAGCTGGGTGTGGGGGTGCATACCTGTAGTCCCAGTGGCTCAGGCAGCAGAGACAGGAGGATCACAAACTCCAGACCAGAGGCAGTCTGTAATTTATCAAGACCCACTCTCAAAAAAGTAAAAAAGTGGGCTGGAGGTGCAGCTCAGTGGTTTAGCACTTGCAAAGCACGCAAGCACAAGGCCCTGGGTTCAACCCCCAGTACCGCAAATAAATAAATAAATAAATAAATAAATAAATAAATAAATAAAATTAAATTTAAAAAAAAGCAGAAACAGAAATTAGTTTTTTGGGAGCATTAGGAGGATTTACCCCCACGTGTTTGTCAGCTTGTCATGCTGTGGGAGCGTGTGTGTTGCTGTGATGCTAAAAGTTATGCCACTGGCATTTCAGATACCAGCAAGGCCACCCTGGGTGGACAGGTTTCAGCTGAGCTTCCAGACTTAGACAGACTAGGGAGAAAGACCTGGCAGCCCATTCCCAAAATAATTAGCCATTTAAAACCCTATGAATAGGGGAGAAGCACTAGGAAATACGTTGTTGTTGCTGTTGTTAGGTGCCCTCGAGTTGGTATCCGACTCATAGCGACCCTCATAGGGTTTTCAATGGCTATTTCGGGATTGCCTTGGGATTGGGTTGCCATGTCCTTCTCCTGTTTTTGTGGTGCTGGGAATCGAACTCGGGACCTCAAAGACTGCAGAGCAGTGCTCTACCAACTGAGCTAAATCCCAGCCCACTAGGAAATATAGCATGAAAATGAGTACCCTAGGCTGGAAGGCATTTAAGAAACAACCAGGGAAGAGTTACCTCCTCATAGTAGAGTCCACCTGAATGACAGGAATGAAGTAAAGCCCTTGGGATCTCCTTTTGTTGATGTGGCATGACTTAAAATGTGAAGAAACACAGTGGCTGCAACATTGGACTAAAACAAGATCATGTACATGGCACAGTGCTGGGTAGTGTTTCTGGTGTTGTACATAGGGTCTCTATGAGTTGGAACTGACTGGACAGCACCCAACAGGAGAATTTATTTAAGATTTACAAAGATGTGAGGAACATTCAAAAACATCAAATTTGAGAGATTTTAAAAGAAAGAGCATTCTTTCTAAGAATACATAATTAGGAAATAAAGTGGTTTGTGTGCATTGTTGGAGTTTCAGAGGGGGCAAAGAAATAATAAAACACAACCAATAGTTAATCTTACAATATATGAGATTGAAGGAAATTAAAGTAAAATGATCATGACTAACTTGAGTTGGTTTTGGAATAGAGAACTTATTTAATAATGAGGCAACTGCCCAGACTGAAATTAAATGTTCAGGGAGAGATGAAGAAAAGTTTATATAGATGGAATTTATTTACCTCTTAAAATATGATCATGGTGTAGTGAATTTCAGAAGTTGCCATTATTAAAATTATTTATTGTTTACTTCTCTTCATTTTTATCTTACTAAACTTTGCCCATTTAAGTGACCCAGATGAAACTGTTGCAATAAAATTTGGAAAACCCACAAAACTTCACTAAATGTCCTGAAAAACACACTGAATCTATCAAAAATCAGTTTTGCCTGTCTTTCTAGTATTGCTTTATTTCCAAGCATACATAAACCTCAGGCAGAGTTGTAGTAAAAGAAAGACTGATAAATTGCAAATATTCTGGAAATATTGTGATACATTTTTACAGTAAAGATATATTTCTCCTTCTCCCCAATATTCTAACAAAAACAGGTAATTTGTGCTATGAGATTTGAAAATCCTAATAAAATCATGATCTAAATATCTAATTATAATCCTTAAAATCTGAAACAGCTATGTTTCTTCTTTAAAAAATAAAGGCAGACAAACTTTAGGTTTTTAGTGTTAGAGAAAATGTTCAAGTTGGAATGGTAAGAGATGAGAGAGGTGGAAAGGCAGGATGAGGAGGCAGTATCGCTAGAGATGCACTCATAGATTAATAATTGGAAGCTTCACCAGAAGAAAACTGCCTACAAATTTTTACCAGGGACGGTTAATCTAAAGGGAAAATGCTAGCTATCATGCTCAAGAGCAGGGATGTTCAGTAGTCACTGGCTACTTAATGGAAGAATTTAGTAAAT
This sequence comes from Pedetes capensis, assembly GCA_007922755.1. NCBI lineage: Eukaryota > Metazoa > Chordata > Mammalia > Rodentia > Pedetidae > Pedetes > Pedetes capensis. Next base: position 18,418 of record VMDO01010707.1, on the reverse strand, counting down.
GACTTTCTCGAGCCCGCATACTTTCTGGAAGGATCAGTTCTTTAGGGTGTCTTTGGCTGGCCCGCATGAGGAAGGCTCGCCATTCTGTGCAAGGTTTTGTTAACCTAGCTCAGCAGCAGGTCCTGATTGGTCATGGGAGAATCTGCGCTAAACGGTATACATTTCCGATGATGTAAAAGTAAATTAGAGAACAGGGCAAGTTATTACACCAGAGAATGTGGGGCAATGGGGAATAATAAAAATCAGGCTACTCTAATTTCCTTTGAACAACTAAATATATACAGGTCATTATTTCCTGTAATCTGCAGGCCTCCCAAGTGCGAGTCCTGGTCTTGCGTTAAAGCCTCTGAGACAAAACCAACAAAGTGCAGTGTGCAGAGAAATGAAAAAGGCTGCAATGATATTTAAAAAATGGATTAAGTACAGTTTACAGATGCCGGGTTTCTTTCCAGGTTGGAATGCTAAGTTAGACGAAGAAGGAGGAAAACTCACCTTGTGTGAAAAATGCATTTTTTTCCCTATCAGCAGTTTCGTCTGCATTCCTTGTAATTTGTTCCCACATGTCCCTGAGATAGCCTAAGTGCATTTTAACTTTTCTTTTCCAAGGCTGGACCATTAAGTGAGATTTAGGCTCTACTTACTTAATATTATTTCTCTGGAGTCTGGTCTTAGTCCTTAATTTCAGATGGATGCCAAAATTGGTGTGTTTCCACAGGACATACATGGTACTACTTTTATAGGGATGAGGAAGTCTCTTTTCCCTTTTGGGTAGGTCTGCATCTCTCTCCCAATATACAAGGATTTCAGACATCCTTTGTGTTGAAAAGAGAGCAATTGAGAAAGATGAAGCCTTTACCTGTGTTTTTGACTGAATTAACCCTTTCCTGGGATTTAGCTCATTTGGTAGAGTGCTGCTCTGCAGTCTCTGAGGTCCTGAGTTCAATTCCCAGCACCGCAAAAATGGGAGAAGAGCCTGGCAATCCACTACCAAGGCAATCCCAAAACAGCCATTGAAAACCCTATGTGGGTCGCTATGAATCAGGTACCTACTCAACGGCACCTAACAACAACAACAATATCCAAATCATCAGATGAACTTATTAAACACACTCACTCTTGGGTATTTAACCAAGCTTGCTGAGGGACAGAACCCAAGATCCATTTAAATCAGGGCCCTGGGAAGTTGGGAGATTCTTATACATACTGAAGTTTGAAAACCACTGCTCATCATTCTTTACATTTTCATAAGACTTAGCCAAAAGGGCTTTTAGGGATTCTCTTTATCATAGCTGTGTCTGGAGACATCTAGAACTAAATTAATCATGACTCTATCAGTTTTTTGCTCTATGTATGATAATATTGTAGTGAATAGGACTTTCTGCCCCTGACACTAAATTCCTGTACCTCTAAATCAGCGTATAACAAAGTCCTATTCCTTATTCACTGTCTCTCTTGTTTCACCCATCTAACAATGCATAATCCAGGTAGTTCTCCTTGTGTGGGGACTCCTGTCTCCCTAAGAGCCAGAGCAGGACAGAGGGGTAGGGGATTGACAGCTGTCACCCTCAGGGGCTGGACAGGAGGCACCAAAGTCTCAACTGGTCCGAGAAAACCTGTCTGGTGATGGTAAACATTGAGATGAGACGTTAGGAAGCTGGGAGTGGATGCAGGAAGGCAGTCTGAAGGGCTGGGGCAGTAAGAGGAAGAGAGAGAGGGTAGGTTGGCTAGACAAATGACAAACTATGACCAAGTAAGGTTTGGTCAAACATGAGTTTATTTACTCTCAAGTATTTACATGAATACATGGGTGTCCCAATATACCTAGGATAGTTCTGGCTTAGAGTATTTGTCTCAGTGCAATTATTGATTGTCCCTCTTTTACTGTCAAATGTATTCCAAATTGGATCTAAAACAATACACATAATCTGGTACTTTTGTTACTTTTGCTGGTCTTAAAACGATGCCATGTGTCCACCTTCTGTTATTAAAATTGCCCAGTCCCTTGAAGCCTCTATCGTTACTTAGTTTTAGAGGAAGTTTTGATAAAGTGATTTAAGGTTATGAAGACAGTGAGACTGAGAGAGAAAAATAACAGGCCCCATCAGTACTAGGTGTGGAGTATGAGCATGATTGAGAATGATGTCCTATAGGAAGACTGGGGACATAAAAGGCAAATTGTGTCAAATTCACAGGTTGATTCAGACTATCCCGAAACTACCCAGAAATCTGCTACTTCTAAAAACTTACTTTTCTTTAATAAATTGTGTTTGTAATTCAGAGTATCTAAATATTTAGAAATTATCTTTTCTCCAAATCATTGAGTGTATTTATTTTTGTGACTTTTCATGAACACTAAATAATGTGGACAACATATTTGAAAATCACCCTTTTATTCTGATTTACCTAGGGTTACATTTCTAGAGATATTTTCCAGATTTTTATCCCCATATCATCTTTGGTAATAGTCTAAGTATTATGAATAACATTTTAGAGAATATTTCCACCTTTTCAGACAAAATTGGCTTCTAGAACCATAGAAAATTGGACATTTCCATTTTTTAAAAAAAAGTCATTGCCATAGATTTTATTAGGTTTGAGAGGCAGAGAAGAATGTTAAACAAGACTGAGGGCTAATATTTAGTATTTAAATATTGAGGGGGGAAAAATCTTAAATAGAACTGACTTCTGTTGTAACTGCCAGAAAGTGTCTCTGAGAAAATAAATATGCACCCCTTCCAAAGAAAAAGAAGTGAGAACAAGATTTTTTTTTCACTTAATTTGTTGTTTGTTTCTAAAAAAGTTCCACCCGCACATAGGTCACTTGGAATTCATTTTGTCTACATCCTGGACTGCACGTAGGGAGGCAAAGGGAAAAAGAGCCTGGGATCTGAAAAGAGGAATGTGGCAGGGCATGGGAATTGCAATGTCGTGGTGGTCACCAGAGCATATTTTGGCTTTTCTTAAAACAAGCAAGCACCGTCGGGCCTTTGGAATACTAGCAAATGAGTCCTGCTATCAGGCTACCTATCAGAGGCTTGGTGCCTGAGAAAAAGTGTGTGGGTTTGTAACTGCAGCCCCAGGCATTGGCAGGCTCCTCTGTCAGCCCTGCCTGCTCTCTGACTTCCAGAACTGCTCGAGACCTCTGCACCTATCCGGTGTACTGTTACAGTTCATTTCAATAATTAAACAGTTCGGACATGGCAGGACTTTTGTGTTGTCAAGAGAAAATCAGGGCAGTGAATTTTTTTTAAATACTGAAATCAGGGGTGTTTGGGTTTAATTATATTAGCTAGTGCCTGTTCATTAATTTTCCCAATCATTGGGAGACATGTTTGCCGGAAAGATTGGCGAAGGGTTAAAGTGGTTATTAAGGCAGGGCATTTCAAAGGAAAGGTATCTGAACTCTGACAAAATCAGATGTCTGAAATTTCAATCAAGTGCCCTGGGTTCCAACGGCAGCTTTACTTCATGAAATAAGACAGCTCCCCTCCCATATGGAATCTTAGCTCACTCAGGGAACCAGGCTGTCATTGGATGCCAGCTCCGAAGAGGCTGATTTCCCAATGCCAGAAAAATAAACAGCTCCCTCTGAACTCCAAGTAATTGGTTGATGCACCACTTTTGAAAAGTCTCTTATGTCCTCACTTACTACTGCTCAGTGAAGCTTTACCACCTCCCCACTTCAAGAAAAAAAAGTCAATATAATGTACTTAGTGAAACCAGCACATTTGTCATTTTTGCTACTTTAGCAAAAATGTTAATACTTAGTCTTTTTCAGATGCCTTGGAAATTTTGCTTATTTTTTTCCCCTTTGGAGAGTTTAATGTGTACTGTAATGCCCCCTTTCATTATCGGCCTGGCCTTCTTCCTAGCTCTTCCCTGCTGACTCTGGCCCTGCCCTGGTTATTTTGTGGTCATGGTTGGCTCTTGGTCATTCAGACATGTTTGTGGCTTATAAGTATATCAAACTGGAAGCCACAGTCTCCTAGATCACCTCCCTATAAGCTGACAAAATTTGTCCTGCTCACAAATCTTCACTGGCCTATCTGTAATCTGTTATCACCTATCTTCTTTGTGAGTCTGAGGAAGACCAACGCCTGTCTCCACTCACAATGAAAATGCCTAAGTCATAATACTTCAAAGGTATGACACTAATTTTAATATATATTTCAATTGATACATAATAATTATACATATTTATTGGGTAAAGTATGATATTTCAATACACGTATGCAATGTGTAATGATCCTACCAACCTTTTTCAATACGTAAGGATATAGTTCACCAGTGAATTGCCTTGATGTTTTAGTTCTCAACCAGTCACATAGCTTTTACTGTGGCCCTATTAGATTTTTTTGTGATATTTCTCATAGGTCAGCTATAAGTCATGTGAGTTCTTGAGAGCTAGTCAGGAGAGAGTTAAGAAAATAGGTTTGGAGGCTAGATAAGTTAAGCTCACATTTTAATCATGCCTATTTTTACCTATGAGATTTGGGGCAATTTACATAGTATCTATCTAAAATTTCCTCATTTGTATATTTGTACATTTTATATACTTGCTTCTTCCCCTCTGTAAGTGCTTTAAGAACAAAGACTCAAGCTCTCAGTGCCCTTGATATGCCATTTCAGTGCCTTGTACAAAGATATTCAATAAACACTTGTTAAATGGCTGAATTGGTGAGTGGTGGGTAGATGGACAGAAAGATGGAAGAACAGAAGGATAGGTACATATATGGGTATATAGCACTGTTTTTTTTTCTGAACATCATTTTAAGATCATGAGTGGTGTCCTTAATGATGTCTTTCTTTTTATCACTTTCTTTAGCTGTTTAGATTGTGTGGCCATTCCAAGCTTGGACATGCTCCATGCCTTGTTTTCCTCCCTTTTCCTATCACAATTTTTTCCTTTCTAGTCCTTCTAAGTGACTGTTTATCTAATTTGATCAGTAAGTGAAAGGGGCTTTATGTGCTACAACTTTTAGATAGCTTGTGTGTTTTATCAGAGATTTTTTTCTCTCATTGCTTCATTCCAAGGAAGTGACTAATATGGGAATCTTAGTAAGGCTATTAGGGAAAGTATTTTCTGTAGGAGGCTTTTGAACTTCCCTTAAATCATATCCCATAAACATCCGTCTTCTCTACCTAGGGCTATAGCTGACCCTGAACAGTACTTTGTTCCAATAAATGGGCAGCTAAATAAACTCATTGTGGGTGAAAAGATAGCCAGTAAGTATCGAAATTCTGTGGTGCCACCAGAAAGCCCCCTAATGCATGCTGTGCTTAGGGGCAGATTTAACTCATGCCCTCTAGCCTCCCTCCCCCACTATCAGGGGAAGTGAAGTCACAGTGTCAACATGAAATATTCAAGTCTCACATTTTCCAGGTGTACATAAGCCAAATCTTGCAATGTTGTTGGCGACTTAAGAGAGTTGCAAAATAATGGAGAAATTTTCAAGGGAATGAGTCTCTGGCTATCTTCAAAATATCCTTTATTCCTACTTCTTCTTTCAAACTTGGTATTTCAACACTAGTAGAAGGTCAAAGTGGAATTTGGACAAGTGACATATCTTGCTAGCACAACAGGTACATAAAATGGAATTTCTACAGCTAAAATTACAATGGCTGAAGCAAGAATCAAATAAAACCTCTGAATCTTCATATTCACACTGTTGGGACATTTCTTAACTACACTGAAAATAAGTCATTCTGAGTTTCCAAGTGCCTAGTGAATACTGTTAGTTTCTGAAAGCATACATACGCCAGGTTGAAACAGTCCTCAAACCACACAGCTGGAAAAGTAGAGTGAAGAGGGTCCCACTGGGATCACTTTTATATCAGAAATGACCCTTCCTCATTGTAGAGGGATGGGGTTTGGATCAAGTGATAGAGTGCAGCTTTGTGCTCTCTGAGGCCCTGGGTTGGATCTGCAGCCCTACAAAAAGGGGAGGATGTGGCAGCCCACTCCTGAAACAATCCCAGAAAAAAAAATTAGACATTGAAAACTCTATGAGGGTTGATATTAGTCGGACCTGACTCAACATCACCTAATAACTCATTGTGGAAGCTCTGAAAGCAGTTTGTAAATGAAGAAGTAGAAAAGAGAAAGAGACCCAGGCTCACAACTTTTATAAGAGTAAAGAAAAATGGGTGAGAGAAATCTGCACAGCATATAAGAATGGGATGGTCAAACAAGACTGAGAAATATCCAAGAATTTAATTCTATAGATGGAAGAAAAAGAAAGAGAAAACAAACCCAGCAGGAGGATGTAACAGTGTGAAAAGTAAGGAATCGAGAAATGATTTATCTATTATTTACCTCTATATTCTGGGCAGTGTTGGCCACATTTTATCACATCAGCAATCCTCCTATGTACCTTTTATCTCCACTTCATCAAAGAAGAAATTGGAGCTTACAGAGATAAAGCCATATGCCTCAGATCAGTGTGGAGTATAAACCGGTACCGGATTCTAATGTATGTTGTCTAGCCTCATCTAAATATTTTCAGTGCTTTCTGAACTTTTTTTCTGTACCACCTGTTTCTCAATGAGGTCTTTTATTTGACTCTAACATGTCCCTTAGTTTCCTAGCAAAAGATGAAGACTCCGGAGAGTATCATGGTATGGTGAAGAGGAAGCCATCACAAGAGTGATGGATACTTAGTTCTAGTATAAGCTTTGTCATTTACTACTTATGTGCTTTTAACCACTAGTCTAGGTTTCTTTCTTTCTCATCTGTGAAATGAGGGGCTGGGGACTCAATGTTGTCTTAAGGTAGCTTTTGGCTCCAATATTCTGTGGTTCAATTGAATTAAATGAAAGTGAAGATGGCTAGTGAATGCTGGGTTCTAGAAATAGTATATAAATATGCTCCTGAGCAAATAAGGGTTATAAGGTCATTAGGAGAAATGCTTAAAGTTCACATTGCATTAAGTAGGTGCAGAAAATGACATGAGAATATGAACAAATATGAAATTCAGAAGACAGATATTTCAAAACTTTTTGGAAAGCATTTGAAGAAAAAAAAGAAGGGAAGTCGGTAGGAGAAAGGTTGAATCAAAGTTTTTCCCCCTTTGGGGAAACAGCTGCGTACTGTTGTTCCTTCCCTTGTACCAGAATTGTGTACTGATTTCAGAATGTGGAACCACATGTAGTGATTCTACTAGTTCCAATGTGTAGATTATATCCCTGGATAGGTATTTTTGCATTGTTTTATAATTTGCTGTAAGCAGAATAAATATTACAATCTAATGTATCTTTTTATTCAATTTAGATAGTGCTAACACAGCATCTAACAACAACAACAAAGTAACACAAGTCATAATCACATTCTGAGTTTTCTTCTCTACTGTATTAAATCACTACCACCCTTTAGAAATTTAAAAGTTATTTTCGGTATACCCAAATCTCTCCTGATGCTTTATGTAGCAAGGGTAAGTATGGATAAATAGATTAAATAACAAATACATTATGAAATTTGATGTTCTCAGAATTTTCTGAGGAAGACAGAGCAGATTTCATGATGAAACTGAGGCCCAGAGAGGTTAACACTCCTCTTGCTATACTTTTCACAGTTTCATTACTGAAAATGTGAGTCCAGGCTCAGGTGCTCAAATTCCAGCTCAGGCTCTCCTTTGCTGACATGGTTAATATCTGCCTTTTACTTCAGGTAGTACATGTGACATCACAGGTGGAAGCATTAGACATAAGACAGAGGGTTGCACAGAAGACCGACAGTAGGATTTGAGCAGCTCTTGGTGCCAATGTAAATTTCTCTAGTCATTCCATCTCTCTGAAACTTTTTTTTTCATTTATAAAATGAGATGATTACTGGTAACTTGAGGAATTTTGGTCCTAAAGAAATAAGGTTATTGTCTTAAAATAATTTTAAAATTTGTTTGTGTATGCATAGAATATATATGTAAAAATATGTGTGTGTATATATATATAAAATATAGCAATCATATTATTACAAAGATAGAACTACAGTCCCAATTATTTATATTTTTCTCATATAACAATAGCATAAATAATTTTTTAAAATCTCAAATTTGCTCACTAGTTTTTCAAAATTTTAATATTGCTTATTTTCAGTACTTAGAGATATTACATGGTCATATTACTATAAGGAAGGTAAACATTTTACAATTAGCTTTGCATTTCTATGTTGTCTGACTTTGCAGGGAATGCATAGCACACTTCTTTGGGCAGTGGTTCCTAAAGCATAATCTCCATCCAGCACCATTAGCATCACCTGGGAACTTCATAGAATTGCAGCTGTAGGATTTCTCCCTAGACTTATTGAATCAGAGACTATGGGGGTGTGGTTCAGCAATCTGTTATAACAAACTCTGCAGGTGATTCTGACTCACACCAAATTTGCAGTATAAATCACTCAAAGCAAATCCTACCAAGCTCAAAAATATTCACTGAATGGTTACCAAATGTAAGATACTATGCACAATGAATAGGAAAAAAAAAAAAAGCAAGAGAAAGAAAAAAAAGAGATAGGAAGGAAGAAAAAACAAAACAAGAAAAACAAACTCATGATCTTTGATTCTGACTTTCTACAATATTTAAGAGAGAAATATGGAAGGACAAAGGGCTGTGTCAAGTCACACAAACCTTAAGCTTAAAATCCTGTTCATCTGGGTTAGAAATAGCAAGTACTTCAATTTAGGTTACAAAGATTTCTTTGTTATGTAACATCTGAGACATGTTTCACCCTCAACCGCAAGGTCTTGACAGGATGTGTTTGTCTTTCCTATTAGCATTATAGATTAGGAAGACACAAGAACATTTTCATTTATTAAAGGGAGAGAGAGAGAGAAAATCAGGGGAAAGAGAAAGAGACAGAGAGGGAAAGGGAGACAGAGAGATAGAGAGACCAAGAGATAGATGTTGAAAGAGAAAGACAATGAGAGAAAAAGAAAGAGATTGAAAGAGAAATGACATTAAGTAACAGATTATTCAGTGACAAGGTGTCTCTCAGAAGGGAAAAATACCTTTTTGTTTGCTCAGCTCCTTGAGCAAAGATGAGTTGGAAGAAGAATGGCAGAAGAGAGAGACCACAAAAAGGGACAAATTTTGCTACTGCCTGCAAAATGGGTTGAGTGAAAAAATAAAAACAAAACAAAAAAGCCCTTAGTATCCCCCAGATGCGTCCTTGTATTAATTTTTTTACTATTAGAGCCCCCACACGTCTGTCAGATAGAGTGCTCCTTGGAAGCAAGAATGGCCAAACTGCGTCTTACATATTTTGGACATGTAGTCAGGAGAGAACAATCCCTGGAGAAGGACATCACGTTTGGAAGAGTGGCAGGTGAACGCAAAAGAGGAAAACCCTCCACCAGATGGATTGACACAGGGTCTGCAACAATGGGCTTAAACATAAATAAGATGGTTTGCCTGGCGCAGAATCGGCAAGTGTTTTGATCTGTTGTACATAGGGTCGCTATGAGTCGGACTCGACTCTACGGTACCTAACAACAACAACAATAATCCCCCAGATCAATGGCATTGCTGTGAGTATGAGGATTCATAGTCACTGCTGCAGAGAAACCAACCCAGGCAAACTTATGGGGGAAGAGATTTACTGGGTGCTTATGGCTAGAGGATTTTAGTCCATGGAAGCAGAAAGTGCGGCGGTAATGCAGGCATGGTGCAGCCCATCATAGAAGAATTTTCATCTCCATGATTAAGAAAAAGAGAACAATCACCAGAGTAAAAACTTACAAAAGCCCACCCCTAGTGACCATTTCTACAGAGCTGAATCCCCTCTCCCAGAGCTCCATAACCTCCACAAACAGCACCACCAGCTGGGCACCAAACATCCAAACACATGGTCTGTGGGGCACATCCTAGATTTAAACCATTACAAGGGTGAAGCTGTGGCGTTCCTGTGTACATTTTCCAGATTCATGTTATCAGAAAATGATTCGGTTACAGACTGCCTACTGTTTTGTAGGCATAAAATCACTGAACTCACCTCTTCATCATGTGTATTTATTTGTGTGTTTTTAAAAATAATTTTCATGAATGTACAATATTAAAATTCATATGATAAAGTTTAAAAGATAAAAGCAAGCAAATGGCATTTCTATTTTCTGACCCTCAACTAGATGGATTGACACAGTTGCTACAACAGTGGGTTTAAAACATAAAAAAGATTGTGTGCATGGCACAGTGTCAGGGAGTGTTCTATTCTGTTGTTGAGATATAGTCACCATGAGTCAGATCCAAATTGATGGCCTCTAACAACAGCAACAATCACACAACAACACAGTACTCTGCCTTGCTCACCCACTTTGGAAGTCACTAGTAGAGACAAAGGTGAAAATACATTTAGAGTATGTTCTATCAAGTACTACTTAGAGGTCATAATGGGAAAGGAAAAACAGACCTGCTCATTAGGTTCATGAGCCGCAGATAGACATTTAAAGACTGATGTTTTTAATGGTTAATCTGCTTGACCCTCTACCAATTAATAACATAAGACCCATTGTGCCACTGTCCCTACAAAGTCCATCCTGCTTCCTTTTCACTGGCTTCCTTCAGGACCTAGCAAAGCTTCTTGGGGTAGGGTGTTCACCATGGCATGTGAACACCCTACCCTGAGAGAGGCATGTCCAAAGAGTACTTTAAATTTATTTGGCTGCACATAATATCCCCTTCCCTATGACTCAACAAAGCATAATTCTTTAAACAAAAGAAAACAAACAAAATTAACAATATGTTAGTGGGTGCTTTGGGAAGGCAGGTTAAGAAGAGAGGGCTTTGAGGAGCCCAATGCAAGTTTAAAGGTATTGTTTTAAACAGAAATTCAATAAGCAATAATTCAGGGGATGCCAGAAATTAGAGGCAGAAATGACTCATAATCATTTGAAAAAACTTTGGATATGTTTTTGGATTAATTTTTGTTTCTGTTGAATGATGTTTTTATTTGTGTGTATGTGTGTGTGTGTGTGTGCATGTGCACTCACAGCATGGTTCAAAAACATTGAGGAGGTGGTTTTCTTGTAGAGAAAACAATAGGCAAAACATCAACTCAGTTTTATCAAACAGAAAGAACTGGGCAGCCTAGTCTGAGCTCTTTGGTTCTTTTACCTGGGTAAGCAACATACCAGGGAGAGATTACAGAACAGCAATACTGTATTTATAATCATGAAGCACAAACACAAGTCAGCCAATCAAGAACCTTCTTAGTACTATGATTTGGATAAGAGTCTCTCAAAGGTCCTCCATGTACTAAAGGCTTGGTCCTCAGAGTGGCACTATTGGGAGGTGCTGTGTATCTTCAGAAGGAGGGCCTTAGTGGAGGTCCTTAGGCCACTGGGGGTGTGACCTTGAAGGGAGAGGAATTGTGGGATCCAGGTCTTTACATCTTTCTTTTACTTTTTTTTCTTTTGTTTTCTCTTTTTTCTTTTTCTTTTCTTTTCTTCTCTCTTTGTTCTTTCTCTTCTCTTCTCTTCCCTTCCCTTCCCTTTCCTTCCCTTCTCTCTTCTTTTCTTTTCTTTTCTTTTTTGCTTCCTGGTCACACAGTGAGCAATTTGCTCTGCTACACACTCCCTACTATGACATCTGGCATTCCACTCAAAGGTCAAAAGCAATGGGTCCACCCAGTCTTGGACTGGAACCTCCAAAACTGTGAGCCAAAATAACTTCTTCTCTTTATAAGTTAATTATCTTAGGTATTTTATTATAGTGACAGAAAGGTAACACACCTAGGTCTCTTTGCATAAAGAAACACTTTAGTTTACTTTGTGCTACTTACCTTACTTTATGGCTAAAATCAAGAAATTCAAATCCTTCTACCCCATGTCTTCCTACACATACTTTATACAGGTTCACCTTAATTTGCCAAATATTGTCATATTTATTGTGACCCACCTGAGGATCACTAACTTCTTGAATTCAGCCACCTATTTTCTATAATATGTATAAAAGAAAATACATTCTATAAATGTACTTTTATTAGTAATTTCAGGGAGAAACCAATGCTGTATGTAGTCTATTAATAACTGGTCCATAGCTGGACATGGTGGCACATGCCTATAATCCCACCGGCTTGGGGGGTGTGGAGCCAGGAGGATTGCAAGTTCGAGACCAGAGGAAGTCTGTGTAACTTAGCGAGACCATATCTCAGAAAGTAAAGAAAAAAAAAGGGTTGGGGGTGCACCTCAGTGATCCAGCACTTGCAAAGCATGCAGGCATGAGGCCCTGGGATCAACCCCCAGTACCACACACACACGCACACACACACACACACACAGAAACTGGTCTGTATGTGAGCTTCTAGGATTACATTTGACTGTCTTAAACTAGAAGGGTGAAGACATCAGATCCCACTAAGATTGTGGGAAGGAAAAGTGAGATGAGTTTTGATCCAATAGGCCACACAAAGAAGAACTTGCTAGAAAGAAGGCACAGCTTCTAACAATGTCTCACCTTGAAGAAAGATGAAACCAAACCCTTTAGGTAACACTAATAGAGGTTTTGAGCATGGTACATGACTATATTCCTTTCCATAGTTTTCAATAAAGTATAGAGCACGTTTTATTGCTATGAAAATTATAACTTTTAAAAATCAGTAGGAATATTTAGGTACTTAATGCATATGTATTTGAGGAGTAAAAGATGAGCCAAACTGGTGATAAAATAGAGACTTCCACACAAATATTGTATTGAGAATTAATTTTATTACCACCCTTGAGCCAATGATAAAGATATATTCTTCCCAAAATTCATATCAGAGAAGTATTTTAGGAGTCATCTAAATCACTAACTTTCTACACTGTTGATACAGAATGTGAAAACACATTTCATTTCATTTTTTAATTTTTGCCTGGAACGCATATCAAAAATGATTAATTTATTATAATGTTTCCACGATTCCTTTGCCATGTTTGCTTTTGATATAGAAAAAGGGAGTGGTGGTATGTATTCATGAGTTTGAGATTCAAGAGAACTAGGAGCAATGGAGAAAAGAAAGGAGAATGAGGCAGAGTGGTGAGTGTTTGTGGTATGCACAGAAAGTGGGATGAGGCAGGAATAAGACATGAAGAAATGAAAGCTTCCTAAGGAAAGAGCAGGGCTTATGCCTCAGATAAAATGACGAGAAAAATTTAGATATCGGTGTAGAATCATTTTACTATTTTGGCATCAAAAAAAAAAAAAAAATCCCAAATCAGTACACACTCAAAAGCAAGTAAACACAAGCTCAAACAAGAACAAGCTTGTGGCACTTTGATGCAGGACACATTGGGGAAAGAGCCCTTGGAACCCTAAGAGTGAGTTTTCCCAAAGGATTATAAAAGGCCACAGTGCTGGGCCAGCGCACATTCCTTCTCACGATCCCCTTTACCTTTTCCCTGATTCTTTTCTCATGTCTCTTGTTGTTTATGCTGAACATTTAGGGCTTCTTCCTTTTAACAAATTCTTTAGCCTTTGACTTGCCTGTCACCACACAGTCTTGTGCTTTTGTTATAAGGCAGTGAGCTTGCTCCACACACAGTCCAAATTGAGCAAAACCCCTTCAAAAGCCCCCCAAATGATGGCATTGTCCTTTTAATGTACGCTTAGAGAATGAAACAATCTGTTTCTTTCCTTGTGTTAGAACAGCTGGAATGAAATGAATAGAGGGGGCTGAGCAGTACTGCAAAATCTTTGATAATAGAGAAGTACAAGTGTTCCCCGTCAGCAGTAGGATGATAATTTCTCTGGTATGAATGATGTAACGAAGTGGCTACATATTACTGCCCCATTCTTTCCTGTCCCAAGGCACCCTTTGAAACGCGATGCTACATCTCAATGGGATTTTCCAGTACAAAGATTCTTTTCAAATAGCATAATTGTGGATACACACTACTCTTACAGAGGTAAGTATACTGAAGATGTGCCAAAACATTAGGGCAGAAATACAGTTCCCATGGCACACAAGCAGGAATCCAACCACTTGTAGCAGTAAATAAAATTTTTGTAGATTCCAGTATTATAAAGTATGTACTCACTATAAGACTCACATGGTTCATTTGCTTGTTTTGGAGTAAAAAAGCCTGATAAGTAAAAAAAAAAAAAAAAAAAAAAAAAAAAAAAAAAAAAAAAAAAAAAAAAAAAAAAAAAAAAAAAAAAAAAAAAAAAAAAAAAAAAAAAAAAAAAAAAAAAAAAAAAAAAAAGGTGGTGAGGCAGGAATTCAGAAATTTTTGTTCCTTAGCTGAAATTAGTATATTTCTATTGTTCCCTAATATAGATAAAGCCAATGGGTGACAAGTGATAAATAATATAAAGAGATAATAATTCTTTGTTAACTATTGTCTGAAATATTACTTATGTGACTTTCTGACACTATGTAAACAAAATGAACAAAGAAGCAAAATAAAAACAATAATGACCAAAATAAAGTCCTAAAGAAAATAGTAGCATTAGCAATTGGAGAAAAATTTGGCATAAATACAAAAATTCTTGAGTGTCAATTGTGTAGGAACTGTAATTGTTGTTGTTGTTGTTAGGTGCCATCAAGTTGGTATCCAACTCATAGCGACCATCATAGGGTTTTCAATGGCAGACTGTTTTTGGAATTGCCTTGGGAGTTGCCAGGTCCTTCTCCCATTTTTGTGGTGCTGGGAATTGAACTCAGGACCTCAGAGACTGCAGCGCAGCGCTCTACCAACTGAGCTAAATCCCAGCCCCTAGGAACTGTAATAAAAATGATCTAAATTACTTCATACGAAGAATTAGAAGCAATGGGTAAACCACTGAGAGACAGTTACTGCTCAAGATAAAGAAGACAGTATTAATGATATTTACTCACAAGTAATAGTGACCACTGTTACTGGGAATTCTCAAGCAGAGTTTGTAGTAAAGAAAATAAAAGTACTCAATGGTATCATTCTTGATTTACCAGGCTGTGTTGTTGAAATTACAACATATATAGTGTCTATCTGAGGAAGTTTACTCAGGGGCATACCTGCAGCCATACCACTCTGGCTTCTGATCCTGTCAGATATTAGGAGCAAAGCAGGGCCTGGTTAGTACTTGGATGAGAGACTGCCTGGGAACACCAGGTGCTGTAGGCTTGGGAGAAGGACCCGGCAACTCACTCCTAAAAAACAATCAGCCACTGAAAACCCTATGAATAGCAGAGAAGCACTATCAATAAGAAGCACCTAACAACAAGAAGAAGAGTAAAGCCAAGCTGAGATTGGGGCAGGATAAAAAGAAGTACAAATTCATATAAGCTCTTGAAACCAGTCATGCTTAAAACTAATTCTAGCCCTGTACTTTTTGTTCTTTAATTTCCTTTTCCCCGAAATTACTATTTACTTATACCTATTTGAGTTGGTTTTCAGTCACATGCAACCAAATATTATGATTCATCCTTGGATGTCAACTTAACCATGGTGTTAAGTCCCTGAAAAGTCAACATTTACCCAGGATCAGGAGAAAGACAATAACACACTTGCTCTCCTCAGGAAAAGGTATTGAATACCATACACTATTGACCCTAAACATGTTCTCTCTTCCTATCACTGGTTGAATCTTAATTTTTTTCTTTCAATTTTTCCTAAAATTTATTTCTCCATAGCTTTTCCAAAGTAATCATGTCTGATTTCTTTCATTCTCAGTTATGGCCACTTTATTTTACATGCCTGAATGCACAAATGTAATTTGGTTTAACAGAAAAAGTTGACACTAAAATTAATTAAAAATTCTCACCTATTATTGTCTAACTAGGCTCCACCCTTCACCTATTCTTTCTCCCTGTTTTGATTTATGTATTGTTATTTATTGATTTATATAGTTTCTTTCAGAGCTGGGGTTTAGCTTAGTATAGCGCTGCTCTGCATTCTCTGAGGCCCTGAGTTTGATGCTCATCACTACAAAAATGGGAGAATGATGTGGCATCCACTCCCAAAGCAATCCCAAACAATCAGCCATTGAAAACTTTATGAATAGCAGAGAAGCACTGACATAGCCCTGGGCATGGCACAGTGTAGGGGAATGTTTTGTTCTGTTGTACATAGGGTCACTATGAATTGGAGCTGACTTGAGGGCACCTAACAACAACATAGTTTCTTTCTGTTTCATTTAAATACTCTACAGGAGGAATTAAGTTATGAATGCTTAGAGTGATGTAGTATTTAGATAACCATTTTATTGTTTTTTTCTTTTCCTTTTTTTTTTTCGTGGTATTGAGGGTTGAACCAAGGGCCTCCCTCTTGCATGCTTTGTAAGTGCTGGACCTATGAGCTGCATCCCCAGCCTTTTTTTTTTTTTTTTTTTTTTTTCACTTTTTGAGACACAGTCTTGCTAAATTACTCAGACTACCTCTGGTTTCGAATTTGTGATCTTCCTGACTCTGCCTACCGAGCCACTGGGATTACAGGCCTGCGCCACTGCACCTAGCTCATTTTATCTGTGTTTTGAAATTTTATTTGTAATTTAAAATTCTCCTTGAAATACTTGATCAAGTACTTGGTACATACTGCTTTTTTCTCTGCCTATATAGGTTATTGTTATGAGGTGTCTTTGAGTCTGGTCCCTATGTACAATAGCAACTCTATGTACAACAGAACAAAACACTTTCTGATTCTGTGTCAGGCACACAATCTTTTATATGCTTAAGCCCATTGTTGCAGCCTCTGTATCAATCCATCTAGTTGAAGGTCTTCCTTTTTTCATTGACGCACTACCCTCTCAAACACGACGTTCTTCACCAGTGTTTTGTCCTTCCTGAAAATGTCTAAAATAAGCAAGTCATCCTTGCTTCCAAGGAGTACTCTAGTTATATTTCTTCTAGGATGGATTTGTTGGTTCTTGTGGTAGTCCATGGTATATTAACATCCATCTCCGGAACCATAATTTAAAAACATCAATCCTTCTCCTGTCTCCCTTATTCAATGTCCAGCTTTCACAATCGCATGATGTGATTGAAAATATCATGGCATGAATCAGGCACACCTTCATCTTCAATGTACCATCTCTACTTTTCAACACTTTAAAGAGGTCTTTTGCAACAGCTTTTCCCAATGCAATGTGTCTTTTGATTTCCTGACTGCTGCTTCCATGTGTGTTGTAGAACCAGGTAAAGCAAAATCTTGGAGAACCTCAATCTTTTTCCATTTACCATGAAGTTGCTTACTGACCCAGTTGTAACAATTTTTGTTTTCTTGATGTTGAGGTGCAATCCATACTAAAGGCTGTGTTCTTTGATCTTCATCACTAAATGAAATTCTTTTCACTTTCAGCAAGCAGAGTTATGTCGTCTGTATAACCCAGGTTGTTAATGAGTATTCCTCTCATCCTGATGCCACATTTTTCTTTATAAAGTCCAATTTCTCAGATTGTTTGCTCAGCACAAAGATTGAAGAAGCACACACAACTTTCTTAACTTTAAACTAGACAGTGTTTCCTTGTTCTGTTCAAAAGAATACCTCCTGGTCCATGTATAGATTCCTTATGAGTACTCATAAGTGCTCTGGTATTCCCATTCTTCATAATGTTATCCATAATTTGTTGTGATCCACACAGTTAAATGCCTTTGCACAGTCAATAAAACATAGATATTTTTCTTGTATTCTCTGCTTTCAGCTAATATCCATCTGACATCAGCAATGATGTCTCTGCTTCCAAGCCCTCTTCTGAATCCACCTTGATTTTTCTGGCAGTTCCCTGTGTGTATACTGCTGCAGTCACTATTGAATGTTCTTTAGCAAAATTTTACTGGTGTGTGATATTAATTATATCATTCAATAGTTTTTGCATTTGGGTTGGATTTCCTTTCTTGGGAATAGACACAAATATTGATCTCTTCTAGTCAGCTACCTGGCCCACTGACTGGAAGAGTTCCGCCTATAAGTAGTCAGATATACTGTTTTATTTTCTAGACTGTAAGCAACCTGGTTCTTCTCAGACTAAAATGACTATTGGAACAGTCGGTAAACCTTCTTAAAAATACAGATTGATGAGTGGACCCCAACTCTAGAGATTATGATTCAGCAGGTCTGGGTGGGGCCCAAGCATTTGCATTTCAACTGAGGGTGATATGCTGATCTGTGAAAAATCTTTGGTGTAGACCTATTATTTGCTTCCATATAACAGAAATTACCAATTAAGCCTATTGATTATATCCCCAAAAAGTAAAATTTGGTAATGATTCTCACTACCTAAAGGGGCAAAGATCCTTGTTTAGAAGTTGCATTAGTAAAAGATATATTGACTCTCATTGTTGTTGTTGTTAGGTGCCGTCGAGTCGAGTCCGACTCATAGCGACCCTATGTACAGCAGATCGAAACACTTGCCGATTCTGTGCCAGGCAAACCATCTTATTTATGTTTAAGCCCATTGTTGCAGACACTGTGTCAATCCATCTGGTGGAGGGTTTTCCTCTTTTCCGTTGACCTGCCACTCTTCCAAACATGAT
>VMDO01010706.1:0-70393 GCA_007922755.1 Pedetes capensis | reverse complement strand
CTGACAGGGCAGAAGGATGATTCCACCTCGGAGAGAGCTGGCAAGTGAGGGGCGTTTCCTGCTGGCCCTCTTCCTTGATATAGCTGAGGACTCTGACCACGCCCACCGACGTCTTCCACGCCCACCTTCACTGACCTTGCCCACCCCCGCCTTACCACATCCACCTTCACTGAGTAACCAGTTGGACGGGGTGGTCTCTTGGTTTGGATTCCAAACGGTTACGTTAACCTTGGCACTCAAACACATCACAGTGTGTGTCTTTGTGGGTTTTCATCGCCATTCGTTTGATTGTCCTCCTTCAACTCGGAATACTTTTTATTCCTGGGAAAACACTTCACCTAGGCTGTTTAGATTTGGGGGGATAACACTGGGGTTGCATCAGTATCGCCAATGATCTCTATTCTACAGAACACATTGCAGTTGTGTGTGAATTAGTCCTCAGTGCATTCAAGGAATGATATTTTATGTCATTGCTCCATAAAATTTTTGGTATGAATGTGGAGAAAATACCGTGTACAGTTTGAATTCCCAATGTGCGTATATCCCTTTAGTCTCCCTATCTTTCCTCCTTTTCGTTTCCTTCCTTTTCTGAAGTTCCTTTCCTTCCTTTCTGTCCTTTCTATTTCTTCCCTTCTCTTTCCTTTTTTCACCTCCATTTTCTTCTCCTTCCCTTCCCTTCCCTTCCCTCTCCTTTACCTTCATTCCTGTTAGTATTATTTTTTCTCTTCTTGTCCATTTTAGTTTCTTTTCCTGCCATTTTGTTTTTTTGGTCTATTCTTCCTTTCTTTGGAATACGATCAGGGTGAAATCAGGACCTCACTCATCCTGGGCAACCACACCCATGCTAAGCTCCATCCATTTGACTTATTTATTTTGAAACATGGCTTCAGTAGATTGTTGAGCTTGCTCCTGGCCGTGACTTGCAGTCCTCCTTCCTCTGTCCCTGGAGTCACTGGAGCACTGGTGTGCTTCGAGGTGCCAGTCTCTAGAAGCCTTCTGATCTCCCCTCTGTTTACCCCCTTTTCCTGTAACGTAAATCGACTCTGTTTTGCCTGGTCAGCATTATGCTACAAATTCATTCATGTAACACATATTGTTGGTAATTTTTCCACCTATCGGGATGTTTGAATCGCCGTTATCTCTATTGTCATACTTCCACTGGGAATAGTTTATATTAAGTTCAAGACACTTCATATCGGGTCTTTATTTTCGCTGTGTTAACACTACTGATGGGGCATCAGTATTGCCAATCATCTCTCGTCAAACTAGCACCTTTTGTTCATTTGTGAATTAGTAATCCATTAACTAATTCAAAATGATTTTCTACCTTGGATCGAACCCAGAGCCTCGGGCTTTCCTAACATTGCCATTTTAGAATTTGAGAAAAACCACTGGTGTTGGGACAAATGTACAGAAATGAAAAAGGTTTCACGAGATTGCCCTGAATACATCTGCAGACATGAAACTCTCGCCACAAGATGTAAACGTAAAACCCACTTACTGGAAAGGATAACCCAAGGGAGAAATAACAACACTATGCCCGGTCACGTGGAAAAGATAGGAGAGACAGGAAAAGACTAATATGCAAGAAGGACGTGCAAGCAAGCACGTCATGGGGAGTCCGTGGAGGCCACCTCCGAAACCCAGATATCCCATGTGTTCCAAGAAAGGAGCGATCCCTTCCAAGCCATCATGAGGCTTCTTGGCCATTCTTCTGTAAGAGTTATAAGTGATTCATCCTGGAAACCAAAATATACTGATGGTTTTCTCAGCAGCCCGAGAAGAGGACGTTTCGTTCTGTGCTGGGGTGTTCAAGCCAGGGATTCTGCCAAGGTAGACAGGGGCTCTGACCTTGGAGCTGCATCCTTTCCCAGCTTGTAGTGATGACGTTTGAGAGCGGGTCTTGCTGGGTGGCACAGGCTGCCTCTGGCCTTGTATTCCTCATCCTCCAACCTTCATGGAGTCCCCAAGCTCACTGGCGAGAGCCTGTTCCTGTCTGATCACTTCATGGTGAATGAGTGTAAAGCTGGGGGACAAGGTGTGAAAGGGCCCAGAGAGCAGGAGAACAGGGGAGTGTCAAGCATGGAATGTACAAAAGGGGAGATGGTGATTTCACTGGTGGTTTAAATGGCTTCCATGAAGGTGGTGTGGACTGAGAAATAGGCAATTAGGGAGCACCTTTTGCCTGGTGTGGCAGTGATGGAAGCAAGCATTTGCAAAAGAATTATTTTAATGGGAGACGTTAGTGACAGGCCAGGACAATCTCCCAGCTTCCTTTTCCAGCCAATCAGGGACCTCTGCGCCGCCAATCAAAGTGCAAGATGCTGCAGCAAACCTGGGCCATTTGGGGGACATCTTGGATTACTCGATGGGAAGGCTAGGAGTCTTGTAGGTGAAGTGTGAAGTGGAACTTGGGCAGCCATTTTGGCTCTTAATGACTCAAGTTGGTCCCAGTCATGTTCCCAGGTTAGGCATGACTGGAGGGGGCAGGGGCAATCACAGGGCAAGATCTGTGGAAGGTTTAGACCTGGTCCCAGACCAAGCAAGCCTCCACCCACGCACCCTCCCTGTCCACCCCAAGTTTGTGTCCAGATCATTCCCTACAGATTCTGAGCCCTGAGGAGATCAGAGGCCTTAGTAGTGTTTCTGCAAACTTTCCTATATCTTTCGTTATTCATTTCTTTGTAACACTATGGCCCTTGGATTTTCACTTTTTGCTTGGGTTGTAAGAGTATTGTAATTACTTTATTTCACCCGAATTTATCCAGTTTTGGTCTTTGGGTGCCTTTCATGTTGCACCTTTTCTTTGAAAAGAGTTCTCTTTGGAGTGTTGGGGAGGATGTTGGTGAACGCTTCCCCCCAAAGAGGTCATAGGGTTGTTATTTAACAACATGGTTTCATTTAATCACTGCTGTAAACATGCTGTATTTTGTCACTTTGCATTGGCCCATATCTTAATGTATCTGATACTGCAACATCCCAGTGAACCCCCTTAATGTGTACTCTTAGCACGCATTGGTAATTGTCATCAAATGTATCACGACAGAAGTAAAAGGAAATCATGGAAACTGTGTTTCAGTAGGTAGTGTATTTTTATTTGTTTGTTTGTTTTCTTCAGTTTTGAGAGTTATACCCAGTGCCTCATACCCACTAGGCAAGTACTCTGTTCGCTTATTCCTGGGGTTTCTCTCTCTCTCTGCATTGTTGGTGGAAGCAAGAGTTGGGTGCCCCAATGCTGTACCCAGTGACAAGGCTGTGGCCAGAGAACAGAGTGTAATGCACAGGATAGAAGGATGGGTTTGTTCATAAAGGAGGGGAAAGGAATGGAGGATTAGCGAGTGGGGGGAGGGGAGTTGGAGAAGGCAAGCCCTCAGCTGCTGCCTCTGCTGCTGAGGCAGAACCTCCCTGGTGTCCTTGCTCTTCCATCTCGCAGTTTCACCCCTTCCAGGGCCCTGCACTTGACTCCCAGAGTCTTGCCTTATGAAGTTGTAGGTCCTTGTAGGATATCTGGCATTGTAGAGGTCAGGGTCAGATAGAGGTGGCAGGCGGTTTGAAGTATTAAGGCACATCGGAGGAAGGCTGAAGGCTAAGCTAGGCAGATGAGTAAATGGGCCTTGCGCTACTAAGGAACCGCAAGTACCCTGTGAGCTTATTTTGGATGGTGTTTGAGTGGCTGCTGAACTCTGAACTCTGGAGTTTATATGGCCTGATATCTAGCCAATCAGGGAAACAGGGTTGGATCAGAAATGACCAATCGGGCACCAGGGGGGCTTTAGATGCTACCATACCTTGGGTGCCATTTTGGCCCACTGGACTGGAGGGGGGAGGAGTGAGATACCTGGATATATAGCAAAGGTGACCCACTGCTATCTTGCACCATAGGATTCCAAGTGGGCTAGATGAGCTCCTGGGACTGGCCATGTTTGGGGTACTCTCTGTCCCCATGGGAATCCCAATATACTCTACCACTAAGCTGCACCCTGTTAGAGATATACTCAATGTTGGTAATAAAGACACAGTAGAATTGAAGATTTTAAGTTTTATCTTGGCAAGGAAAATTCTGTTTGCAAAAAGGATGCCCTTTGAGAGTCTAATCAACGATCAAGCATGTAGGCTGGAAGTCAGTCTAGTCTTTTATTTCCTAATGTGATCCCTATGAGTGGGTCTTGGTTAGGGTTCTGACCTCACAATCTTGACTAAACCAAATTGGCTAATAGTGGGAAGGAGAAGAGGGGAGGAGTCTTAGATTTTCTAGAAGATGAAGAATTTAGAGAGAACAAAGAAACTTGCTAGTCTGGGCATGTCTGGTTATGCGGAGGGAGATAAGGAAATTTAAGAAGTAGGGGGCAGGATCAATGGACAGTTTCAAAAGAGCCCCTGTTTAAATTCTCCCTTTGTTTTATCCACAACTCAATCTAGAGGGATATGGCACACTATGTCATCTGGTTGACTATCTATTGCTGGATTGGTGTGTAGACATCAAGGTCACCTGAAGCATGTAAGTAAACAGACAAATGAATAAACAAAAAAAAGAGTCATATGCTGTGTCTGATGGAAATATCATGAGCAGAATTCAAGTTGGAGACAAGGTGGAGGGAGATAAGGAGACTTAAGAGAGTCAGAGAGCCAACTTTCACAGGTGTTTACAAAAATGCAATTCTTGATATTCAGCGGGATTAAAATTCAGGTAAATTAAATTTTAGAAAATAATTGACTATAGGAGATGCCACACCTATAATCCAATAACTTGAGAGGCTGAGGCAGGAGGCTGGCAAGTTGAAGGCCAGAGGCAGCCTGCACAATTTATGGAGACCCTGTCTCCTCCCCTTCAAAAAATAAAAAAGTTAAAAAGCAGAAAAAGGGTAAGAAGGTAGCTCAGTGGTGGAGTGTTGTGGGTTCAATTCCCTAATAATGGAGAAAAAAAAAAGAGAGAGAGAGAAGGATTAACTTGGAAACTTTGAGATGTTCCCTAACATACTTTTGTATTTGTTTTTAAAAATTTGTTTACTGCAAAATAGCATGCATTACTCCTGAAAGGGAGTCTAACAGAGTTCTCTGAAATGTAGCCTTCCAGCAGAACTAAGCTTATTTTAAATTGATTTTAACTTTGTAGTTATGGTCTGTCCAAATTCTGCATGAGTACAACTTTTAAGATACCAGTTATTACTTTAATATTGGGGTTCAGGTAAACTTAGCTTAAGGGCCACTCTTTCTAAGCCTCTTTTATTGCTAAAATTTGGCAATATTTAATATATCTAATATCTATCTATCTAATATTAATAATATCTAATATATATATATGTATATATATATATATATTAGACATCTATCACCTGCTCCTCCAACGTGCAATTAGACTGACTACTGGGCTGGGATTTAGCTCAGCTGGTAGAGCGCTGTGCTGCAGTCTCTGAGGTTCTGAGTTCAATTCCCAGCACCGCAAAAATGGGAGAAGGACCTGGCAATCCACTCCCAAGGCAATCCCAAAGCACTCAGCCACTGAAAACCCTATGAGGGTCACTATGAGTCGGATACCGACTCGACGGCACCTAACAACAACAACAACTGGGACACCAGCCCCAAGGACCAGAGCATAGAATGATTAATCAGCTGTGCCTTTACAGACAAAGTTTATTCAGAGACAAAAGGGGGAAAAATATCATGTTGAAAATGGAGTCATTTGTATCAGCCAGAAGAAAACAAGCAGAGTAAAAGAGTCAGAGTTCTCATGCATGTTACCTATACTTCCACTAGGTGGAGCTATCAGCTGTCGCTGACCTTGGCTCCAACTTGAATTCTGCTCATGATGTTTCCATCAGACACAAGCATATGACTCTTTGTTTATTCATTTGTTTGTTTACCTACATGCTTCAGGTGACCTTGATGTCTACACACCAATCCAGCAATAGACAGTCAACCAGATGACATAGTGTGCCATATCCCTCCAGATAGAGTAGTGGATAAAACAAAGGGAGCATTCAAACAGGGGCTCATTTGAAACTGTCCCTTGATCCCTCCCCCCACTTCTTTTCACTTAAAAGAAGCCCTGGAAGGCTCTGATTAACCAGCAGCTGGAAATCAAAGTCCATTGTGTAGTTCCGACCAGAGAAGAGGAAATAAATCCCATCTCCGGATGATGAAGACACTGCCCAGGGAATGGACTCCACTCCCATTGTTTCTATGAACTCCGCTTATTTTTTCCCTTCCATAAAACTTATTTGTGGTCCTCAAATGCTCTAAGGTAGAGATCTGAGAGACAGAGTCTCCTCTGTCTTCTTCAGAATTGGCTTTAAATAAACCTGTTTCTGCCTGCTAATTTCTGTCTCCCAGCTTTTCAGTAAAGTGATAATCAGCAAAGACCTTAGATTCCCATAACAATGCCATTTCATACTTTGGTCATATTGATAGGACATTCACCTCGCTAGTCCTAGAGTTCTATTGGTAGGGAAGGATTGGACTCCAATGCACCGACATAAGTAACTAGGAAACCTCAGTGAAACTTCACTAGAGTGGGATATAAAATGCCCCCAAGGGTCATGTTTGATCGGTGGTACCATTTGGGGAGGAAATTAAAAAAAATGACAGCCAAAGAGAGATGATCCAGAGGGGTTTGTTCCGTCGTTAGCAGAGGTACAGCCAGAGCACCTTCTCCTCTTTCACTCTTGTAGCTGGTGCTTAGCTTTCAATGTTTCGGTAATTTTTTGCAGCACAGTGGTGTTAAATCAGCTCTGCAGCCCCCGAGCTTCACTTCGAAGGAAAGGCATTGGACTTCACAGCGACCGTGCAATCTTGCACAGTGGACTCGTCTGTAAACTGCTCCCCTGGCTAAGTGCAGACAGAGGTTAGTTTTTAGTCATCTAGTAATTAGTTACTAGGGGGCATGATTATATAACTAGGCCAAATTGAGATGCTTTATTATCAAAACGGCTGAAGATAGAGTATGAATCTAAAGACCAGAAAAGCAGGTATAACCCGAGTAGATGTATCTGAGCTCAGACCCCTGTTCAGTGTACACAATATCTTTACTAGTCAATTAGGAAAAGCAAACAGGTTCCTCTGCTAAAATCATAGCTAGGTTAACAGAAATGGAATGCTTCTTTAGGAAGGTGGAAATATTCTTATTATGTATTTATGTATTTATTTATGAGACAAATTCTTGCTGCTTAGCCCAGCCTGCCTGGGACTTGCTTACGTCGACCAGGCCTTAAACTTGTAATTCTGCGTCAGCTTCCTGATTCTAGGTGTGCATGACCACACTCAGCTGTTTATACTTTCTAATTCCAGTAAGCAACCCTTTTCAACAATTTTTTTTTCTAAAACTTTCCAAGCTAATAGTTTCTGGTGTAGAGCAGAATGCAAAGACTGTGCAGGTCACATTACAGGCAGATCAATGGTAGACCATTTGCTGTCATATAAGAATTTTATATTTTAGATACGAAGATAAGAGAAATGTGGTGCTAGTCTTTCTCACTCTGAGAAGAACACTAATGGAGTCATTGATTGTTCCAGCCAATTTATAAGAATACAGGCAATGTGTGTCATTCAGTATAGAGACCAAGTTGAAGAGAATAAAATTGCTTTGAAAGGGGAATGATGTTAACAATTGGTTAAATGTTTACTTAGGAACAATATTTGAAATAACTCTGGGAATATTTGAAATAACTCTGGGTTACTCTGGGAAGCAATTCTTATTCTTAGAAAGAAAAGTTGGGGGAGCATAAGGGTATACATCAGTTGACACAAACATGCAATATTACCATGGTGAAGAGTTTGCGCCTGATAACGCTAAGTTAAAATGAAGACCAAGGGAAAGAAATCACAGAGACTTGGATTTCTGCTCTGAGTGAGAGGAAACTTTTAGATAGTGCAAAGTGCAACACAGAATTGTGATCACTGAAATCTATCAGGTGTCTGGACAATTAATTGACATGGAATGTGTATAAGATGCTAAATTGAGTCAGAGAATAAGAACAAATAATGGTGATATGAGCAAATGGCAACAGAACAGTAATGATTGTTAACTGGTCAGCACAGCATGTGCACCTGGCAATGTTCTGACACTTACATGAGTAAAGGGATTGTTAAGTTGTCCTGGAAGCCATTTTCCCTTCAGACTCTTAGTAACAGAACCTGTAGGCTTAGCTGGATACATGGATACTTAGCTTCAAATATCACTCCCGGCTTCATATGCCTTTATATGCTTCCATGTGGTCACATGAATAAGTTTGGGCCAATGAAATAGGAGTGGAGTTATGTAAGCTTCTTCTATTGTCATTTCTTGTGCTTACATTTTAGTCATTATGTTAGAGCATCGTTGGATACAGGTAAAATGGTCACATGTTTGGCTTGGCCTTCAGCACTAATCCCAGCATGACTTGGTAAAGGGCCTCTGACTCAGCCAAGTCTGTTTATTTATTTTTGGATTATCACATGAAAAAGAAACAAACATCCACCTTTTTTCAATCACTCTGTTTTTAGGTTTCTAGTTAATTAATTAACTAATTAATTAATTTTATTTTATCAGTACTTGGCGATGGAACCCAGGGTCTTGCACATACTTTGCAAGTGTTCTACCATTGGGTTGTTCCCCAAGCCCATTTAAAAACTTTTTATATCGAGACAGAGTCTATCTAAGTTACACAGTCTACCTCTAGCCTCGAATTTGCTATCTTCCTGTCCCATCTCCCGATTCGCTGGGATTATAGGAATGTGCCTCTGTACTCAACATTTTAAGTTTCTTTATTATATCAAGTTAGCCTTTTCTCTGTTCTATTTAATAAGGTTTTCAGTCTGTACAACAACTCTGTGATCATTCCTATTTATGGAAAGGAAATTGGAACTGGAGTTCAAACAGTATATGAGGATTGGAACTAAGATTCCACCTTAACTCGTTTGGCCTAAAAATAATCTCTGTTCCCTAATATTGACCATTAAGTTCACTCCCACCTCTGTGATTCTCTGTGATCGTTGTGGCAATGGTGATCATGATTTGTGGCCCAGTTTCGCTTATCGTGGGATTCAAACAGGCCTGGGCTGAGTTTTGGAGAAATCAAGCTACTAAGAATCTACTTTTATACTTTGATCTGCATAAATTAGTGTGCTAAAGGGAGAAGACCGAGAAGATTGTTTAAAATGTGCTTCTCCGGTCTGGATCCATTGTCTGACATCTATGGAAGGAGACAGAGGGCACAAGCTAAGGAACTGATTTTACAAGTGAGAGATCCAAGCATGAAGACACCAATCCCTGGCTGTTCGTTAGTTCTAGCCCTGCCTGTTTTCAAAAGTTCAGTATAAGTATCACTTCCTAGAAGGCCTTTCTGGACCTTCTAGTTATACTCAAGCTTCTCCCTCTATGGCTTCTCTTTGTACTTTGCATCTTTTATGGCACTTATGAAAATTGTTTTGTGTTAAAGTTATGTGTGGGTCTTGTCTCTTCCGTTCACTTATTTATACGTTTAAAAAAATTAAATGCTTTTACTCTTTAAGGCAATCTATTTTTTCCCATAGAAATAATAGACTAATAAACTTCAAGCAAATTAAGGGTAAAGACCAGGCTTTGATTATATTTTTATCTCTTCATTTTGCCTAAGTTATAGTGCTCAGAACAATTTCTCACATTTGTAAGCATGTATTCAGTATCTAT
Organism: Pedetes capensis; assembly: GCA_007922755.1. Taxonomy (NCBI): domain Eukaryota; kingdom Metazoa; phylum Chordata; class Mammalia; order Rodentia; family Pedetidae; genus Pedetes; species Pedetes capensis. Next base: position 60,750 of record VMDO01010706.1, on the reverse strand, counting down.
GGTTTGCTAGGATTACTGAGGCCAGCAGGCATAATAAAGAGGTGCAGAATTTCAGGAGTCAAGAAAAAGAGACAGAGAACTTAAGGCTATATGGAGAAGTCAATTATGAAAGGTTTCATAAGAAGGAATGAGGAAGTATCGAGAAGGGCTAGACGTAAATGTCTGGTAGGAATAGAGTACTATTGTGTCAAGTGCAGAGATCAGTTTAAAGGACTCAAAAATTTCAAGAGAAAATGAATCAAGAAGTTAGTGGTTTAAATGATAATTTTCCATCAGTATATGGGAGTCAAAAGGAAGTCTGAGATAATCTAAGCATAATAGATTAGGAAAAATAGCCAGTTACAAATTTATTAACTTTAATTTGGGCTATGAAGCCTAATTCCTAAATTAACAAATGTATTTGGAGTTTGTCTCAGATATTTTATCTCATTTCAAAGGAATCACTTTGGCCTATGTGGAGATCAGCTGAAGATGACAAAATCAAGAAAGAGGTCTAACAGTGAAATGAAGTCCAACCTGGTAAAGTTACTAGGGAAACGAACCAGACATACACCTATAAGGAGAGGATCTAATTCACTGTGGTCCCATTATATTGCTTCTGAGGTCAGAAAAAAATTTCGGGAGGCTTGTTTGGTCTAGGACCTTGATAGGTCACAGGGTGAATGATGAATTTTTGCTGAAGTTGAACTTTCTTCTCCAAAGACAGACCCTGAATTGATTGTCAGTCTATCTCTTTAAGAACTTCCCTCTTACCTGGGAAAAGTTGAGCAAGAAGAATGAGGCCAGAAAAAACTAAGGAAAAGATTCTCATGGTTCCAGGCTTCAGTGGAGAGATGACAAAGCAGGTATAGTAGCTGGAGTCCAGCAGAATTATCAACAGAAGTTGATTAAGACACTTTCTGCTGCTCTGAAATGGCTGCAGGTCAATGCTGGTTTGGAGTTCGTTAAGAGAGAACAGTTTCTCTATGCCCCATTGAATACTGTGTGGGCTAACAGGTCAGATTTTACCAAAGTAACATTTAGGGGAGTGTAAAGCAGAGAAAGAACTCTGTCTTCCTGCATGGACTCTATTCTGTGTCTGCCTAGACTTCTCCCACTTTTCCTTCAAGCCCCATTGGAAGTAGCACCACTTCCATGAGATCTATAACCACAACTCTTTTTCCTCTTACCTCAAAATTTTACACATCACTTACTCTTTTATAAGGCTTATTCAGAAGTTATTAGTTAGTGCCTGGAACAATTGCTTTTGAAAAATTATGGTATATAAAAACTATCTCCCCAAATAGACAGTAGGCTCCATAGAGGAAATCAGCTTGCCACTTATTCTTTTTTTCCCATTCATTCTTTACACCAGTGCTTTGTAATAGTAGGTACTCAAAATACATGTATTATTTGATTTGCTAATTGAAAGCTGTCTAGTTATGGAAAGTCATGTATAGTCAAGCAATTAAAATGTAATTGTCATTAAATGCTCAAATTTTATTTGAAAGATATTTTAAAGACAATGTTATTAATGAATATGGCCATAGTTCATATTTCTTGGAAAAGACATTCCTTCAACAAACATGTTGGACAACAACCATGTATATTTATATTGCTGTTGTTAGGTGCCATTGAGTTGGATCCAACTCAAAGCAATGCTATGTACAACTGACAGAAGCACTCCCTGACACTGTGACGTGCCCCGCAATATGTCAGCGTTTCTCTGCTATCCATAAGGTTTTCAATGGCTAGTTGTTTTGAGATTGTGTCCTTCTGCAGAGGTTTAATCCCGGTGAACTTGTGTGATATTCATGTGTGATATTCATGTGATCCACGGGAACCATACCACATGCTGTGGATGTAGTTATCACCACTGCCTGGCATCCTAATTGTAATTACGCCCACTGCTGCCTTTTTCTCGTCCTGCTGTCCTGGGCATCTCCAGCCATGCCTCTTTTCTTATAGATATTCTCAGGTATGAGGCCAGCAGGAGCACTATAGAATTGCATGTCAAGTTCTCCAAGTGGTCTCAGAAAGCCCATCTCACAAAGTTTGGTGTGACCGTGATGTTCTCTTAAGTCTTCCCCTTGAGAGACAAAGTCAAGTAAAAATCACAGTGCCCCAGCACATTTCCAAAAATTTGTTCTCAGGCTTCCTTAACTTTCTTCTCTATACTCAATGGGGGAGAAGGCTGACCATTTCAAGATAGGTTATGTGATCAACTTCTTTGTTAATCCTGTGTTTGTAGTCTAGTACCTTAATGGGGAACAGGGGACTTGATGATACTAATATTTTATCCTAGATCTTTTGGGATGTCAGCATAAACTGACCAGTTTTTGTCCACTCCTTTTGCCATTCCCTTTCCAGTAATTTTGTGTGTGTCTGTGTGTGTGTGGTACTGGGAGTTGAACCCAGGGACTTGTGCTTGCATTCTTTGCAAGTGCTGGGCCACTGAGCTACACCCCAGCCTATTTTTTTACTTTATTTGAGACAGGATCTTGATAAATTACACAGACTGCCTTTGGTCTTGAACTTGTGATCCTCCTGCCTCTGCCTCCAAAGCCACTGGGATTACAGGTGTGCACCGCCGTGCCCGGCTCCCTTTCCAGTATTTTGAGGGAGAGTTTTCAAATAAAATCCAAAGCCAGGAATGAGTGCTTTGTGGTCAGCATAATTAGGCCAGAGCCACAACTGAAAAATTAATAGGGTTAATGCCATGCTAAACAGGAGAGTGATGTAGGCTAAATGTTGTTGTTGTTGCTGTTGTCAGGTGCCATCGAGTCGGTATCCCACTCATAGCAACCCTACATACAACAGGTGAAACACTATTGTCAGTGTTTCTCTGCTGTTCATAGGGTTTTCAATGGTGGATTGATTTTTGGGAGTGGGTTTCCAGGTCCTTCTCCCAAGGCTACAGCACCTGGTGTTCCCAGGTGGTCTCCCATCCAATACTAACCAGGCCCGACCCTGCTTAGCTTCCGTGATCTGACAGGATCAGATGCCACACAGCTACAGCTGCAGGCATAGGTTAAATAGGATGGAGATAATTCAAGACAAAACCAGATGCACTAGGATCTCTATTTCCTGGCCATTTCCCCTAACTCAGACACCTTTCAGAAGACTTTCCCCTTCCACAAATTCAACAGGAACTGAGACACTTAATCTCTCTAAATTCCCCTGCAATCAACAGAGGTTGATCCAAGGAAACAATTGCCATTCAGTTGACACCTAAAAGAACTGAATTTTCAAGTAATAAGAAATTAGTGTGGGTCAACACTTTATTCTCTAGGAAAAACTGGTGTCTCCTAGAAGACAGGTGCATTGGATGGAAAAGACATAAAAGGGGCCAAGTGCAAAAGAAGGGAGGTTGTAAGAGAGAGAGGAGGACTGTTTGTGACTGGTGAGACTTGTGCAGGTACTGCTGCAGCTGTAAGCCACCCGACTGGGGACATTGCACAAGGTATGTAGAAAGGTAACATTAGGACAGCCACTGGCTCCCAACCTGAGGCACACACAGGGGGTCTTCTATAAAAGAAGCTTCAACCATAGTCCAGATCATTTTGGATTTTCCTTTGTGATATCTGGAATGAGTAAAAAGTATCCCAATTTCATGGTGCTCTGTAAGCAATCGGCTACCCCTGACTGTGGAGAACTGGGGAAGAGGGACATCCCCAGATAGGTGACCTCTCAGCTATGGACTCTGTGCATCAGACACTCACTTCCTACTCCCCTGAAATAATTCCTGTGTAAATGAAAGGAACCCCCTACGTTTCATGAGAGGCACATTTCAAATATGTCTTGATGACTGTTTGACCTAATGCAAATAGATCTGACAATAGACTGAAGCTAAAGCTTAACTCCCTGGGAGTCCAGGCATGAGAAGCATTCCCACACCAGTTAGTTCCACAGAAGGAGCTTAGTGTGGATGACTGATGATAAAATGCTGGAAAAGCTGGAAATACAGAACCAGCGCAGTGAGACAACCCCACTCCAGGCACAGCTGGGCTTCCCCACCACCTCTTGGCTTGCAGAATCACAGAACTGTTTGGTGCCAGCCCAGGAGCAGGTGCTGGCTGGCAGAAGCTGTATCTGCAGTAGGGGTGCAGGTGAGAGTTGACACGGAAGCAGAGCTTTCATGTGGGAGATGGAGCCATGGGGGGAGAAATGCCCTGACTTCTCCCTTTCTCCCATGGTCCATTTTCCTACCAGACACTTATACTGACTGAAGCCAGCCAGAAGTCAAGAAGGCTGGAGAATGCAGCTCTCAGATTATAGTTCCAATATGGCAGAGCAAAGCAGGGAAAGGGCAATGAATGAGTCTGAGCATGAGACAAACAATAGGTCTAAATGATGGGCAAAGTATTGTCCACTCTCACATGTTAAAACTAAGTCATCAGGTTCGAGCCCATGACTAATAAGTTCAGCCTTTATTTTGTGAAGCTATACATTTTATTTCATAAGGCAAAATTACACAGTCATTTGCTTACATGATGGTGCTGAACATTTCCACTTAATCTCTAACAATTTTATTTCACAGGCAAGAAGAGAAGTGCAAAATTGGTACCATAGGTATTGAGTAGATAGGTATTGTTTTAAAAATACACCCTAAGTACTAGAATCATCGAATGACAATATATTACCATATGAAGAAATGAAGTGGATAAAAAGAAACCCTTGTATTCTATAGAATTATAGCTCCATTAACATAAATGCATATGTTACTATTGTTTATCTATTAATTCTATGACAATTAGCCCATATACACAGCACATGGCAGTGATGTGCCACCAGTTACTAGCTCCCAGCTCTGCCTCTGAGTGAATGACAATCTCTGTGGATCTCAATTTTTTCAAATACAAATAAGAATAATGAAATGCACCTTATAGGCAATCTGGAGTCATGAAAAAAGTAGGAAAAAGAGTTTATGAATTATAAAGGCACTCTACAAATAAGTCGTTGTTTCTGATTAAGAGAGTAGCTAGCCATTAGGTGTACACCCACGTCTTGATTTTTGAAAAAATCACCTTAAACTCAAAACCAAGCAAAGAGCAAAAACAAGGAGAGAAAGAGAGGCTAAAATTCCTGAAACTTGCTCCCTCGTAGGACCTGGTTAAGCCACAGAGCGTCTTCCGACCTTCCTTGAACGTCCATCTGTCCATCCACTCCTGCTGCTAATTGCCAGGGGTGGGCTGGTCTGGTGTATAAGGGCTTCGGCGGCAACAGAAGAAGTTCAGCTTGCAATTCCCTTCCACCTTCTCATTCTCCATGCATGCCTTCCTGCATTTGCCCCGACCCAGCCTGCACGTCTCACACACCGCAAACTCACCTGTGCCAAGGAAGGGCTGCTGAGGTGGCTCTGCCGGCACCCTGGGGGAGGGAGCATGCCCAAGGCCACCAAAACAGAGAAGGTTTCTACATGTGGTTACAAGGAGTATTTTCAAGAGCCAGCCCAGATTGTTCAAAGAGCTCCTCACTTTGTGATAGAGTGGAGAGGGTCACAACCAAGAGAGAGTCAGAATCTTGTTCTCCACCCATGTACAGTTGTACGTGGGCCAAAAAGGAAGCAACAGGCAGACAAAGTAGCATATTTTACAGAGATAGAAACATACCTACCAGGTGCTACTGAAAAGGTTGCTAGCTGAAAACAAGAAAGGTAGCTTGTGGGTTTGGAAAGGTCCTAGAGGATGGAGTTAGGAGTTTTAGCCTCAATACTTGTTTGGGCCCAGTAGTGACCACGTGTCCTCAAGAAATTGTGTTTCTCAGCTTGCCAATTTGTCCAAGACACGTTCTAGAAATACATGTCCACATTTCAAATTCATTCAGTGGTCAAATGAAACAACTTATGTGATAATACTTCAGTTATAATAGTACCACCTGCAGCGGTAGCCCTGTGGCATCTGATCCCTTCAGATCTTGGAAGCTAAGCAGGGTCGGGCCTGGTTAGTACCTGGTTGGGAGACCACCTGGGAACACCAGAAGCTGTAGGCTTGGGAGAAGGACCTGGCAATCCCCTCCCAAAAATCAATCTGCCATTGAAAACCCTATGAACAGCAGAGAAGCACTGACAATAGTGTTTCCCCTGTTGTACAAAGGGTCGCTATGAGTTGGATACCGACTCAGCGGCACCTAACAACAACAACAATAATAATAGTACCTACCCAGGAGTGTTTTGAAGACTAAATGAAACCATCCAGGTATAGTTGTGGATAGAGTGCCTGGCATGTAGTCAGCACTCCATGAAGAAAATCTTTGTTATTTCTCATTCTGAAGTGCTGCCTAAACTCTTCAGTCTTGTTCCCTGTTATCCAAGAATCCTTCTTTGAATTCTGTTTACAATGTGCTGTCTTCCTGGGCTGACCACAAGGCACAAAAAAAAAAAAAAAAAAAAAAAAGTCTGTGGCTACTCATTATGGCTAGCTCTTCTGTAATGATCATGAGTTTTCACTGAATCATCTTCCCTCTTCTGTTATCTGATACTCCTTAAGGCAGTTACAAGCATTGGTGACAGGCCTTATTAGATCTGGACTATAAGAGAGGGGCAGGCATGTCCTCAGGGCAGTGTTCATTGGCTGGTGAGAGACGGACCCTATGCACCATGAATGAATGGGAAAAGTCACTGGATCCAAATCTGTATGGCCAAAATTGTGGTCTAGTAACAAAGATATTTCTCTGTGAATGGAAAAATCCCAATATGATTCTCGCAATAAGAGGAAAAGAAGATGGCCTTAGCAGACTGGAATTCAGGCAGTTCTTTTTTCACTAAATCCTTTTCTTGGCTCCACATCTGGAAGTAGCTAACAGTGCCAGAGTTCCACAGAGAAAAGGAAAAATCATGTATAAGGGACTTAACTTACCTCCTGGAAATGATTGGGCATACTCAAGTCCTGCCCAGCACCCTAAATTTAAGACAAAATATATTTTAGAAAAGAGCATCAATGCAAAAATGGCATTGTGTAAAACTGTATTTCTACATGTAACATGGCACATAACTGCAGGTGACAGAGTTGCAATGTTTTTAAAAAAATTTTTTCAAAGTCAGCATTCCTGGTAACTAGTAAAACATGGCACATAACTGCAGGTGACAGAGTTGCAATGTTTTTAAAAAATTTTTTTTCAAAGTTAGCACTCCTGGTAACTAGTAAAACAAAAATAAAAGCACAAACAAACAACAACAACAACAACAAAACCCCCCAAACTCCCCATGCTATGGGAAATTAGTTCTTAGAAAATGTCACTGCAGGCCCAGGAAATTCCCATGAGAAACCCTGTGGGGAGCCAATCTTCCCTCTCAGTGTTAGGGTGGTACATAGAAGAATCATCAAGCTTTATGATTTGCCCCATCGAAGTCCCATATATTTTTATTTACCTGATGGCAATTGAACCAAAACAAAGAACATAGCAAAGACAAAATAAAGCCTCTTCCTGCTCAGGGCCATCATTGAGGGGAGATTCTCCAGGACAGAGGTACAGGATTTCTTTGAAAGGACAAGAGGCTCATTTATATTTGAAAGTAATGGGATGAAGTCTGGGTCAGTGAAGTGAATCAATAACGAAAGCACAATTATATGCTCCATTTCCCAGGATCAAGGGCTGATATCATAGAAAATAACCTTGGTACCCATAAAGCCTTGTATTTTGGGGAGGCTGACTGTCTGTCTGATCAGTGTCATGGAATAAGTACCTGGCTGGATGGACAAGGGGTCACATACAGTTCTACGGTAGTAATCTAGGGGTGTGGAGCTGGTTATAGCCCTCATCTCTCCCACCTTCAGATTTCTGGGGGGGAAAATAAGCACCAATGCATATTCTCTGTATGCCTCCCCAGGTGGAGGATCTGGTATGATTCTGACACAAAAGCGTGTTAAACATAGGGAACATTGAGGAGGCCTGGTGGAAGCCCGTGGAAGCCCAGTGAATGTGTACATTACTCTTCCCACTTTCATTTTGATGGTTTTTCAATATTTCAGGAGAAAGGGAGGGGTAGCAATTATTTTGTCAAGTTAGCTCTGAATCTCTCAAAGATCAAAGTCCTAATGACAATATGCTTTCAATTCATTAAGAACATGAACATAATATTCCTGTCACTGTCCCCTCCCCAGATAAGACCTACTGATTACTACTCTGGCGCTTATATTTGTATGGTGTTCTGTTTTTCATTCTGGGATGTGAAATAGAATAATGAGAAAATGTGGACTGTGAAGTCAGACAGATAGAGTTACCAGGGTGTTTGAGAGCATTAATTTGTATACTGTACGTAAAGGGCTTCGCAGAGGGCCTTTTTATTATTGCACATTTACATTTCTCTCTCTCTCTCTCTCTCCATCTCCCCCAACCCCTCGGCAGTACTTGAGGGTTGAACCCAGGGGCCTCACACATACTTTGTAGGTGCCCTACCACTGGGCTGTTCCCTAGTCCATTTATTGATTTATTTTATTTCGAGTCAGGTTCTCACTAAGTTATGCAGGCTTCTGGCCTCACACTTGCCATCCTCCTGACTCAGCCTCCTGAGTCCCTGGGATTACATAGGTGCACCACTATGCCTGGCTATATTTCTCTTTTCATATCTTTGTCCAACTGTTCTGTAAAGTTTCTTCAAGTCCATCATGTCATAATGGACCTTAGCTGATCTATGAAAGGGACCTTTCCTTACATGTCTGTCAGCTTGTTGTGCAGTGAGGGTTTGCGTGTTGCTGTGATACTGAAAGCTATGCCACGGTATCTCAGATACCAGCAGGACCATCCATGGTGTACAGGTTTCAGCTGAGCTTCCAGACTAAGACAGACTAACGAGAAGGACCCAGCAGCTCAATCCCAAAATAATTAGCCATTGAAAACCCTATGAATAACAGAGAAGCACGGTCAGATATAGTACCAGAAAATGGCACCCTCCCCCCTCCCAGGTGGAAGACATTCAAAAGTCAACTAGGGGAGAGTTGCCTCCTCAAAGTAGAGTTGAACTAATGATGGGAATCGAGTGAATCCCCGGGGACCTCCTTTTGCTGATGTGGCATGACTCAAAAGAAGAAGAAACATAGTGTCTGCAACACTGGCACAAACGGTACATATTCCCCATCTATCAAAATCATGTTTTCAGTAACAGGAATCATTTGCTGTGCCAGAGTTTTTCACAGGGCTTCAAACTCACAAAAAATTGACTTTAAGTTCAGGTGCAGATTCACTATGTCAACCTTTAGAAGGCTCAGGTTTGTGTGGGGTACAGGTTTAAACATTTCATGCTATATTTAAATAGCTGATGGTACAAATGACAGCAAGAACCACCCCACTGCTAAATGTGCATCTGTATCCACTTTTTCACAGGGTTCGGGTTTAGATTCAGGTTCAGAAAAAATTTTTTCAAAATGCTAGAATCACAATGGATTCAGGGATGGGGTGGAGGTTTGGTTGGAACCCCTGCTGTCCACATAGAGGACTTGAACCTGAACTTGAACCGAGCCTGAGCCCTCTAAGGTTTAACACATTGAAACAAATTCTTCATTTTAACAAGTGCTTCCAAGATAGTCCAGCCTGTAGAGTAGCCATCGTAATGAGGTGATGAGGAGGAAGCCCATCTCCCTGGTTTCATGTTTCCTTAAAGAGGTGCATCTCATTCCCGGCCTTATGATGGGCAGGAATTAAAGTGGGGAATTTGAGCCTTCCTCTGCACCCACATAGCTGACTTAGTCCAAGTTAAGGAAAGGAGCTTAATGGGATTGGTAGGTACCTGTGACATCAAGAGTCATTTTGCTCATGGAAGATGATCTCACATTGTTAAAGGCACTGCATTTGTTTAGGATTCCTAAGGATATTTACAGCCTGCAACCTTACCATTGTGGCATCCGATCCTGTCAGATCTCAGAAGCTAAGCAGGGTTGGCCTGATTAATACTTGGATGGGAGACCCCCTGGGAACACCAGGTGCTATAAGCTAGGGAGAAGGACCTGGAAACCTACTCCCAAAAATCAATCAGCCATTGAAAACCCTATGAATAGCAGAGAAGCACTGACAATAGTGCCAGGCCTGGCACAGTATCAGGGTGTGTTTCATTCTGTTGTACATAGAGTTGCTATGTGTCAGGCCGGACTCAACAGCACCTAAGAACAACAACAACAGCAAGGATATTTAGATTTCTATACAAATTTTTAACAATTAACACACCACTAGTACACACAGAGATGCATACTGTATTAGATAAATACCCATTACAGATCAAAACTGGGATTAAATGAAACGACACTCATAACTGTGAAAAGTGAGCATCACACAGCAAGATCCAGATTTTTTTTAATACAAATGAAGAAGCGTATGCTTAGGTGAAGCATTTTGCCAAGGATACACAGCTCACAAAAATCGCATCTGAACTTTAGACTCCATCTGACCACAGTACATCACCTCTTAACCAAAGCACTGTAGTGACCCTCCCGAGACACACACACACACTGCAGTCTTTAAGGAGCATGGTCAGAAGTAGAAATCCAAGCTGCCAGACTCCAGATCTTTTCCATTTTTTCCTGCCACATTATCTACACTCGGTCACCCATCTCTGCCCTTCCCTGTTCTCTCGTGCCCATTTTCCTCCTTGAGAACTTTCCAGAATCAGAGAAAATAATGAGCTGTAGACGTGCAACACACACTGGGGTTTGTGGGCCCCACACGGCAGAGCAGAAGCAGCAGAGGCATCCTCATTTCTGACAAGCCTCACTGATCAAGACGCCACTCAGCCTGGAGAAATGGATAAAGGTGGGTGTCGCTGTCCATTCCTCAGACCGTGTTCATCTCTCACCACTCTCCAGGCCATGAAGACTTTCCTCTTCCTCTTTGTTGTGCTCTTCTTTCTGGCCCCAGGTAAATAAAACGAGCATCGTTATAGGGAAGGTGATCAGAGGTGGTGGCCCAGAGAGAGAGTCTGCACCTGTGAACCCGTGGGCACTGTCAACCCTAGAAGGTGAGGGCCCTTTTGGTCTGGTGGTCCTGCAGGGGAGCATCTGCAGAAGTGACTTCCCTCTAATGGATCTTCTACAAACACTTTGTGTTTTCCATTATCATCCAGGAAAGTTTGCCTAGGTCTGAATGAATTAAAGAGTGCCAGAAGAGATACCTTTTGGTGCTCACTAACAAAAACAGAAAAAGAAAAATGGGCAAAAACATTGACATCAAGGAAAAATTAAAAGATCTATGGACCTTCAAAAATATGGTTATGGTAACTATATTAGAATGAGATAGGTAACAAAGAGAGGCAGAGAAAGGAAGAAATATGAAAGAAAGAGTTGGAGAAATGTTTTCATACCCGTGGCAGCATTAGGCAAAACAGTGTAATGCAGATTGCTGTTTGTTGATCAGATTCTGTAAAGCTAGATATGGCAATAAAACTTCATGTGATCAAATGCATTTAATTCTCCCAAAGCCAATGCCTTTAAGACAAACTCTGTGTTACCTCTGTTTTAATGGCATTCTGAGCAATTTCTTTTTGATTTGGAAGATCCATTTTACATATACTTTGTGGACATACAAATTGAGACCTAGACAGGCCAGGCACCTTCTCAAAGTCATACAGATAAGTGGAAATGAGCCAAGATTGTAGCCCAGCTCTGTCTTGCTGTGGTGAGAAGTGCTTGAGACATCCATCCCATATCAGGGCTCTCTTCACTTTCTCCTGCTTCTGGGAAACTGAAATGACCCCAGCTATATCCTCCCCATAATAAAGGCACAAGACTAGACTCATGCCAGGCCCTAAGGAATTGAGAAAAGGGCTTCTCAGAAGCCATAGTGAGTCTGTATTTGTTCCATATGCTAGTGATGTAACACTGCATGTATATTGTTGAGAATTTTCACACCAGCTGTTCATACCCCTAGTCTTTTTTATGACAGGCCTGTGTAAGTATATTATGTGTCAAGAAGGGGGATCTAGGCATGTAGTGAACCATGCTCCATTCATTCTACTGGCCCCGATGTACACATTAGAGGCTAAGCCGAAGTCTCCTTTGCAGATCACTCATATTTGTGTAATTAGTCAACACAGTACCAGACTATATGATATAAAATTACCTAATATATCTAAACGAAACTGATCTCTTAATGAGCCATATGCACACACACATACATGTGTTAGAGGCTGCCTAGATCCAGTACAGGAATTTTTGTCAGAGTGAGGCCCTGTACCTCTAGTTTGAGATAGCCGTACAGTGTTAGGAGGGCAAAGAAAATATAGACCACTGTCATGGGAGCTGGAGTTCATGGGGCTTTGCAATGGCAGCATTTACACTTGTGAATGGATATGCTGGTGCTAGATGATGGCACGAATCCATCTGGTCATAAGTTTCCCACAAATGTAAATTAGGTATCTTTATGCATTGGGTTTAAATGCAATCTGTATGCATCCGACACCTCCATTACATATACCTCAATTACACGTCTCTGAAATCTTGATGTGTTGTCTACCCATAACTTGAAGTAGGCGGCTCTTAATGATTATTACTGATGAAGTGCTAAGGCCAGGACTGGAATTCTATGCAAAATGACAGAAAAGTCCTAGGGAACTAGTTCTAGCAGGTGCCCCCCCTTCCTGGCCTAAAGTATCTGCCTTCTACAGTTGGCATTTTGATTGAATATAGAGCAGAAATCAGATTGAGTCTGTCTGTGCAGCTTCTTTACCTTCTATCTGCTTGGTAAACTTTCCGTATGCATAGTTACCCGCTTTAACTCTAGTCTTGAGCCTTCTCCTCATTCTGAGGTCTTTCTCCACTCTTCCCAAGCAGCAATCTTTAGGAGTATGTTGAGGAAGTCCCCAACTCTGGAGGTGCTTATTTGAACAAATCCGTGATTCTCCCAATAGATTTGGATAAAAGAATGTCAGCTTCTGTTTCCTGAAATCCCAAGATAACCTAATAAAAAGGGATCAAAGACTAATCAATTCTTTCTGACCTTTCACTGTGTGTGATAAATATACAGAAATATCACATAGAAAACATTTCCCTGGCATCTCATCTGCTGCAGGGATAGGCACAATGACCGTGTGTAGAGACATTGTCACTGATGTTACATGACTGTACCAGTTAACTAGCCACATCTAGAAAGAATTAACCAGGGTGGCTCCTTCCCTTCTATAGGCAAGAATGCATTTTTCGATGAGAAATGTCGCAAGCTTGGGGGGAATTGCGTGAATTATTGTCAGAAAAATGAAGAACTGGTTGCTCTCTGCCAGAAGTCTCTGAAATGCTGCGTGACACTCCAGCCATGCGGGAAGAACAAAGACATTGACTGAAACTGAGGATTAGGCTTCTCAGAGACGCATGAATGATTCAGCTACTTCTTTTTCTCTGGCCTCTGCTGTGAACTGATACATCAATAAAAATAAATGGCTGGTTTGGGTTAGTTTGTCAAGTACTTCACTTAAAAGGGAGATGAGAGCTGATACTGACAGTCCCTCTCTCCTGGTTTATTTTTCTATAATTTTGTGGTAAGGTAATTGCCCCAAAGCCACCCAATATCTCTCTTAAAAGAGGACTAGAAAAAAAACTATTAATAAACAAACCTCCAGCTTGCTTGCAAGTGGTTAACCTCAACTAATTTACTGAGATGAGGTGGGGGTGGGGGTGGAGAGAGAGACAGAGGGAGAAAGAAAGACATGAAACAGGAGGGAGGGAGGAAGCTAAGGAAGGAGAGAGAGAAGGAAAGAAGGAAGAAAGAAGGAAATGGGTAAGTAGAAAAATACATATGAGTCTAGATGGATAGTTATATTAATGATAAATAATAGGTAATTCTATTTATCAAAGACTTTCATGGGTCATACATCTGTTTGAACTAATCATTTTGATGCCATGCCTTTAATTGGGACCAATTAAATCTATTCTGTTGATTATTACACACCAATAATTCTGAGATTAAATTTGCTGATGGTCAGAAGATTATAAACACCCATATGATTCTCAGTAGCTACAGTGACCTGGATTCCATTCTCAAAGTAATGTTCTGCTTTTGTACTAGGAACTGGCTTCCAAAATATCTTTGGACTCTATTCCTTAATGCCGCTGCTACGATCTGAGTGTGTCATTTCAAAATACACATTGGAATCTAAGCCCCATGGTAGTGCAGTTAAGAGGTGACGAGGTAATGAGGATTCCACCCTTAACAATGGGATTAATGTGGGCCGGGCGTGGTGGCACACGCCTGTAATCCCAGTGGCTTGGGAGGTGAGGCAGGAGGATCACAAGTTTGAGACCAGAGGCAGTCTGCATAATTTAGCGAGACCCTGTCTCAAAAAAAAAAAAAAAGTAAAAAAATGGGCTGGGGGTGCAGCTCAGTGGCCCAGCACTTATAGAGCATGCAAGCACGAAGCCCTGGGTTCAACCCCCAGTACCGCAAAAAAAAAAAAAAAAAAAAAAGAAGAAGAAGAATGGTATTAATTTCCTTATAAAATTGCTTGACAGGAGCTGCCTTTCTCCTTCTGCTGTGTGAAAACACAGTGTTCATCCTTTCTGCTGTGGGAGAACAGGCAACGAGGTGCCATCTTGGGAACAGAAATAGTGTCCTCACCATATGCCAAATCTGTCCCAGCCTTGATGTTGGCTCCTCGACTGTCTACTCTGCCGTCTACTCAAACTCTGTGAAACTTTAAAGTGCCTAAGTTTACACCATTCCATTTATACAGATCTTTGATTTCTCTCAAGTTTTGTATTTTTCTACTATGCATCCTATATATTTTTGTAGATTTATACCTGAGAATTTAATTATTTTCTATTATTGTAACTGATATCGTGCTTTTTATTTCAAATTCCAATTGTTTATTGTTAGTCTATAGGAAAACATTATATTTTTGTATTTTAACCTTGTATCTTACCATTGTCTTACACTTCATAATTATTACTTCTGCTGGGTGCCTGTAATCCCATGCCTGTAATCCCAGTGATTTGGGAGGCAGGGGCAGGAGGATCACAAGTTTGAGACCAAAGGCAGTCTTCGTAATTTAACAAGACCCTGTCTTAAAACAAACAAAAAAAACAAAAAAACACCCCCACAAGAAAACCCTAAAAACCAAAACAAAAAACCAAAACAAAAAAACCCCAAAACATAATTATTACTTCCAGTTTCTTTTGGGATTGTTGATTTTTTGGAATTTTCTATGTAGACATTTATATCATTTGTGAGCATTTATTTCCTCCTTCCAAATGCACAGACTTTAAATTTCTTTTTCTTGTATTATTGCACTGGCTATAACTTCCAGTTGAAGATTGTTATATGTGTGTGTGTGTGTGTGTGTGTGTGTGTGTGTGTATGTGTGTATATATATGTGTGTCTGTGTATGTGTGTCTATATATGTGTGTGTATGTGTGTATATGTGTGTGTATTTGTGTATATATATGTGTGTGTATATGTATGTGTGTGTATGTGTGTGTGTATTTGTGTATATATATGTGTGTGTGTATATATATATGATACTGGAGAAATTAGTTTTTGGGTTTTTTGGGGGAGTGAATATAATCAAAAACAAAATCTTCTCCCAAGCCAGAAATTCTCTCCACATAAGTAGTAGATAAAGAAAACACTTCTTCTCTTCGATAAACATTGAACTAGAATGTGCAGTGTATCCTAGGTAATATGCCAACAGATTCACAGACAGAAAGGAATCTTATTCCCTCAAACAGCCAGGCAGATGCAGCCCCTTATATACAGGATTTCAAGACTGTTCATGTCAGAAGTTCTTTGTGCTCCTGTTAATCTGTCAGGAGAAGAGTATCTGACAGCAGCTACCTGTTGCACTTTTGCAACCTGTTGCATAAACATGACTGCCACCCAAGCTGCTTTCCAGCCAACGAATAAGCAGGTATAGAAGGAGGGCTAGGACATCTGCTGAGGTGTGACCCACCTTTCTATGGGGTCACCCATCAGCAACACTGAGACTTTCTGCACCATAGCCTGAGGCTTTCTTCCTCCATCCCCAACTCTTTAACCAGTGTCAGCCTGAACCACAGGCTGAAGACTTTCTCTGCCCAGCCTTGCTCCTTCCTCTCTTTATCCTCTACAGGTATTCCTCCAATAATGTATTTTCTATCAAATTCCTGTCCATGTCCACTCTCGGAGCATCCAAGCAGGCACATTTGGCAGTCCCTGGTTGTCTATTCCGTTACTGAGTAAAGAGGACGCGACCTAAGCGGTTACTGTGTAGGACACACTGACTGCCACATTTTGCCTAAAATGTGCGAACAAGGTTCTGTGTTTTAAGCTTCCTCTAACCTGTGTTTCAAAGAGGAGAGTTCATCCAAGGGTGTCAACATCCAAGGTTAGACATTTTTACTTTTTCTAAAATACTTCATTGATTTTTCTTAAGGTAAAACTATCCAGCATTTGGCCTAAGGGCAAATAGCAGAAGCCTAAGTACTGTGTGTTTTGCCCTCGGCAGAGGTAGAAGTTAAGTCCAAGTGCCTGTGATCTGTGGAAAGATAACAAGTAAAATCACATGTCATTGGTGCCCTTGGTAGAAGTGCCTCATTTGACTATATCTTCCCTTTTTGATCTCTCTTCTCACTCCTGTTCTTTTCAGTCCAAGCCAATCTGATCTTTGTGGTCTGCAGATGCCTCACCTGTTGAGGACGCCCACCACAAAATATCCTCCTCGTTACCTATGTCTGTCATCATTCCTCATGTTTTCTATCCCAGAAATGTGCTGAGACCCCTCAGGCATTCGTAACCCCCTGCATGCCAGGCCATTCTTCTCTTTGACAGGTTGTGTTGGTGTCTTTCTATGTGTTTATTTCAGTGGGGGCTTGGGACAGGTGGACATTTACCTACACCAATATTTTCCACAAGCAGCTCCTTAATAAAATTCCTGTGGAGCAATTTAATGTCAGTTTAAATGAAGCAGAACTGCAGGTTCCTTCCCCAGAACCATAGAATGTCAGGGCTAAGAGGTGTCCTGGCGATCATCTAATTCAATTCTTGTTTCAGATGAGGAAGCAAATGGCGTGATTGGGCTCTGCACACAGCAATCACGCCTTCCCCTGAGCTCTGCTCAGCTGGCATGTCCAACGCCCGAGCACCTTCCTGTCACACTGTGTCTTGGTGAGAGCTCATCAAGGAGTGCTGGCCTCGGGGTACTTCAGTAATCAGGAGCCACACTCTGTCCATAAAAAGAGCGGCTTCTGTGTCCGGGGTGAAACTCTCCACCTGCTTTGCATCTCTCCAGGGACCCCTGTGCTATGAGGATTCTTGTGCTGCTTTTAGCTATTTCTCTTCTACTCTACCAAGACCCTCCAGGTAAAAAGAGACCGCCAGCCTGGAACATGCACAGTT
Organism: Pedetes capensis; assembly: GCA_007922755.1. Taxonomy (NCBI): domain Eukaryota; kingdom Metazoa; phylum Chordata; class Mammalia; order Rodentia; family Pedetidae; genus Pedetes; species Pedetes capensis. The sequence goes on along the minus strand of VMDO01010706.1, from coordinate 43,485 downwards.
GCAGAGGATGGGAGGCGGGGAGTGGGGGAGGACTTGATTAAGAAAATAAACCCCAAAGGATTCAGCGACCTTCCATCACACTGCTTACCTCTTCGCCTTCATTGACTCCATTAGTGAAATGTTATAAATGGCAGTCCCCATATCTACCTCCTGCAGAGAGGTTAACCAGCTTAAGGAGAAAAACAGAACAAATCAAGGTAGGGACAGGAATCTTAGACATCACGGCCAGCCCCTAGCTGCTCATGGTAGAAATTTTCTTGGGCTCTTGGGCAATGGGGACTCACTAACCATTATTACTCCATTGTAGGGCAGATGCAAGTATTCATTGTTGATTTTGTGGCTTGAGATGATTTCTTTCATCTCCCTTCTTCTGAGCATCTCGACTATGCACAGAAAGGGGATGTACTCATCTTCTTAAATTTGACAGCTTTTCTATCAAGCCAGGATGTTAATATTACAAGAAATGCAGTGGTTTTAGTAGACAAACAGGTGACTTATTGATAACCTGAATAGCAGTCACTGTTGGAGTTTGCCGAGGAAATCCAGTGTTGACAGCTGTCGGTAATCTTTCTGACTCCTCTGTTAATCGTGTACCTAGAAGCTTACAGTCTTATAGCATTAAGTTTGGAATTGGTATGGGATACCATCTCAGGGGATCCCCTCCTTTTAGGAGCCGATCCAAATACTCTATAGTACAGGGAGGAAAATAACTTCTTGGAGTTGCTCAAGTCTAGCTGTGCTGGGGCCACAAAGTGGCTGGTTCCCAATGTGTCCACAGCCATCAACTTGACAGCAGCTCAGCATCGTGTTTTAGCCTGTCTCACTCCCCTCGCACCCTCCACTGAAGCCCAGGGTAGACACTATTTCATCCTGCCTCACTCCTACCTCACGGCCCTCTGCCCTCACCCATGGGCTTGCTGTTGAACGAGGCTCGCAGCTAAGCAGGTCCTCCCCACCCTCTCCCGGGACCGTCCAACCCAGACCCATGAGTGCATGATTCAGCCTAACTGGTCTTTAACTCTCACCTGTAGCTTGGCAGAGAACCCCAACACCTAAGCAATAAAAACGAGGAGCTTTTCTTTCCTAGGACAAAACAAAACATAAAACCCCGGGCCAGAGGCGAGCAGCCCATTTGAGTTCTCCTGCCCCTTCTGCTTTGTGGGGAGTTGGTACACAGGGAGGAGGAGGGTGCAGGGCTCAGGTGAAACAGAGGTCCCTCTGGCTGAACCTCTGCACAGCGGACTGTGTGTAGCCCTGACCCTGTCCCCCAGGCCCTCCACCCCCTAGTGTTTTCCTGATGCCCTCCCTGGGCCCCAGTGCTGCTGGTGCGTGGAGGCTGCTCTAGGGAACCCCGAGTAAAGCCCTCTTCAGGAGGCCCTTTCCATCCACCTCCTACTCCCATTTCTACCAGCAGCCCTGCCCCCGGGCTCTCCTGGTCCCGCTTCACGGTCCTTCCAGCTTGGCATGTGGAGTAATGGGGTTAAAAGGCTGCTTTCTGCCTCTGAAACCATGCCTAAGACACACTTCTCACAGTGGCTCCAGGTAGAGGGCCAAATGACCAGGATTCTGCTCTGCTCCCCTCTCATTTACTCGCACCAACTCTGGTCTATTCTAACAGGTGCTTGTTAAGCATAAGTAATGTGCCCAGATGGGAAAAGGATGTGGCAACCCACTCCCAAGGCAATCCTGAAACAATCTGCCATTGAAAACTCTATGAAGGTCGCTATGAGTCAGACTCGACTCAAGGGCATCTAACAACAACAATGTGCCCAGCACCCAAGGATAAGCCATGTAACCATAGCCCTCGCGCTTGGGAAGCTTTCAATTCCGTTGAGAAGAGCAAAAGCTGAAACAAAAAATGTAACTCCAACTTGGGATAATGTCATTAAAGAATAGAAATGCACGGGGGCAACAATAGTTTCGAGGCATTTGACTTCATGAGGAAGGCAGGGGAGGTCTCCCTGACGTGGTGTGAGGTGAACGTCTGAAGAGATTATGACATGAGGAAGAAAAAATATGATATAAACAAGAAAAATCTAATTGAACCACACCAAACCTTGGCTACTTTAAGACTTGGGAGTTTACATTCCCCACTTCCCTAATTAAAAAATAGGATTGCACTCCCTTATCTAGGGAGTCCTAGGGGCTCCTCTCCTGAATACAGGGGCACTGCAATAAATTCCTTCCCATGTGGACATAGCCCCTGGTATCTAAAAGTTATCTAAAAGTTGTTTTTTTCAAAGATTTGTGGGGAAGGACTTTCTACTTTCTGCTTGAATTGCTCTGTAATACCTGTGACTGTTTAAAGTAACAAATCAGAGAGTAACACACAGATCCCTTTGTCCACTAGTCTGTAAGTCCTATACAAGGGGCAGGAAAGAACAACTTGGTGAGCACAGTCTTTTGGGACCAGAAATCCAGCTGTTTCTCTGCCAGCAGTGAAGCCCCTTCCTCTAATTAACGCTAATGTTTGTGTGATTCTTTCTCTCTGGAGGGCCTTGCTTCCTGCCACGAGATCACTCATGAGAGGGCCAGCAAAGCCCTCTGGGCAGAGACACTGTGCTAGTGAAGGCACTGAGAGCGCAAGAGCTAATTGATGCAGGAGGCTTGGGGGCAAGCGAGGACTCTGTATTTACAGTAGAGAATGGGGGCCACTGCAGGCATGAGCATTTGGAGTGGTGGCCTGAGATCAGATGAGGATGGCTCTGTGGTCCTGGAGAGGGGCATGGTCAGGTTTAATCAGAGTGTCCCCCGTGTGCCCTCTGAACCACTCCTCAGCAGTGTCTACACTGGATTTCAGTCATCGCCCCTAAAACACCTGCCATCAAAGTCTTGCCTTTCGATCCAAGGGTGCAATTAATCACCATGACTTATCTTATTGTTTAGTGAGAAGTGAGCTTGAAACATACCGGATATGTGGCTACGGGACCGCTCACTGCCGCTGGAAGTGTAAAACGCAGGAACACAGGATTGGAAGATGTCCTAACGTGTATGAATGCTGTTTGAAAGAGTGGGATGGTAGCTGGAAAAATATTATGAAACAGTTCACTCAGTGATGCGGGTTCACAGGGTAGTGGACAGCAGGACCTCTGTCTTCCCTTCCCAAGTCCCTACTGCCAGGATGTCCCCAGAGCAACCACGATCCAGTCATCAAGCAAGGCAAACTGAAGGGAAGGCCCACGGCAGAAGACAGGGTCGGAGCCTTCAGAGCACAGGGCCTCCCTGTCTGTAACGAGGGAGCACAGCAGTGCGGAGGAGCACCAGCTGGATGCACAGATGAACAGATAAAGAAGAGGTGGCCTTTTTACCCTACAGACTCATTCAGCTGTACAGAAGAATGAAATTGCTGGGCGCAGCGGCACATGCCCGAAATCCCAGCGACATGGAGGCTGAAGCAGGAAGATTGCGAGTTTGAGGCCAGAGACAGCCTTTGTAATTTAACATGATCAAAATAAAAGATGGGCTGAAGGTGCAGCCCAGTGATAGAACACTTGCAAAATATGTATGAGGCCCTGGGTTCAACTCCAAGTACCACAAAAACAAAAAACAAAGACAAAACAAACAAAAAGCCAATGCAAAAAACAAACAAACAAAACAACAATGAGATTATATAACTTGCAGGCAAATGGATAGAAGGGGAGATCATCATGTTAAGTAAAATAAGTCAGTTTTTTTTTTTTTTCAGTACGAGGGGCTGAACCCAGGGTTTCTCACGCATACTTTTTGCACGTGCTCTAACCCTGAGCGGCACCCTCAGCCCCTTTTTTACTTTTTACCTTGAGACAGGGTCTCACTAAGTTACATAGGCTGCCTCTGGTCTCAAACATGGAATCCTCCTGCCTCTGCCTCCCAAGTCCCTGGGATTACAGGCATGCACCACCATGCTTGGGAAAATAAAGACAAAATAAAGACAAGTATCACATGCGTGGAATCGAGAGGGGCATAAGGCCATGGAAGTAAAAAGGATATTATCAGGGATTTGGAAGGAGAAGAGAGCCAAGGGGAGAAGAGGGTGGTAAAATTGGGTAATAGAAGGGGTGAAGGTGACCAAAATACATTATATGAATGTATAAAAATGGCCCAACGAAACAGTTTACTTTGAACTATTATAAGAAGTAAGTAAATTAATTTTTTAAAAGGTGGACAAAAAAATGGATATTTACATGTGATCCTCCAAGAGCCTAAGTGAATTATACCAATTTATATGGATGACATTGATTTTCCTTACTGATCAGAAGTTCTGTTTAGCATTTATATGTCTACTGGTAATTAAAATGAAGAATAAATCAATATTAAGCCTTCACTGATATTGTAGGGTCCAAATAGACCCCTAGACTGGTGCTGGATGTGGGCTGCTGTAACACTTACCTAAGCATGGGTACGTGTGTCACGGGGTCATATGTGACCCCACAAGCAAGACACCAGTTAAGGCTTGCAAGTCAGCTGACTTCAAAATGTAGACCTTTCCAAAGAAAAACTACACTTCAAAACAGACCTTTCAGGAAAAAAACAAAAGAGATGAAAAACAGAAAGTTGAGGGGCCCTGTTGCAACTTCAAAGGTTCAGCATGTGGATCTCTGTGGCGAGTCATATCCAGCAGAGGGCGGCAGAGAGCAGCTCTGCTCCTGGGAGGGGCTGGGTGAGCGGCTTCCAGCTCACTAGAGTGAAGGCTGGTAAAGAACAAGAGAGCCCAGAGTGAGGAATCATTGCAACTGCCTTTCCTGTCCAAACTGCATTTCAGGCAACCACATGGCTCATAAGGAGAAGCTTCTGTCTATGAAGGTAGGCTAGCTAGAAGGAGGTCTCACTGCAAACACATAGGGAGCTGATGATGTCATCAGTGAATGCTAACAGCCACTAAAATAAGCAAGAAAGACAACGTGATGTCTTGAGCCTCCTTATGGATGTACACAGTGTCAAGTATGAGATCCTAGGCACGGGAAGTGGCATCAGCTTCACTTTTAAGTGCAGAAACTGAGGCTGGATTATGCCTTGCATGCCCCAAACAGGATCGTGAACATCTGAGCTCCCACCACACTGCTTCAGTCTTGTTTCATTCCTTAATAAGCTCCCTTGCCTAGATTATTTCAGAGAGGAATAAATTATTCCAAGGATGCCCATCTGAAAATACTTTAGAAAGTGTAACTCAGAGAAAAAGGCTTTAAAAATTAGAACAACCATACTATGAGCATCAACGGAAAAATTCAGCAACACTGCCTTATGTGATTATGTGTCCAGAGCATCCTGATTGTTTCTTAAACATCTTTCTCAAGAGGTGGTTTCTTAGAATCAGAGTTCTAAAAGGTCCACACACTGCACTGGTGGTCACCACGTCCTCTCACATAGATGGTGGTGTATATATGCTATTCCACCTGTAAAATACTGTGCCTATGGTATATATGTGCTATTCCACCTGTAAAATACTTTGCGTATCTGGGCAAACCTCTGTTCTCACCACTGCAACTACAGAGGAGAGAGGAACTTGTTAACCTGCAAGAATGTGACATTCCACACACAGAACATGCTACAGGACAATGTAACATTTATTTTATTGTTTCTTATACTGTTGGTGTCCACCTCATTATTCTCATATTTTGTATTTTCTAAAGTACTTTCACATCCATAATCTCTTTGAGCCTTACAATGAATCATTGGAGTAGGCATAGTAAGTGACATATTCCTCATCTACAAGAAATGCCTGCAGCTGTAGCCCTGTGGCATCCAATCCCGTCAGATCTCAGAAGCTAAGCAGGGTTGGGCCTGGTTAATCCTTAGATGGGAGACTGCTTGGGAACACCAGGTGCTGTAGGCTTGGGAGACGTACCTGGCAACCCACTCCCAAAAATCAATCCACCATTGAAAACCCTATGAACAGCAGAGAAGCACTGACAATAGTGTTTCACCTGTTGTATGTAGGGTCACTATGAGTCAGACACCAACTTGATGGCACCTAACAAGAACAACGTGGAAAATCTCAGCCCCTGTGTATTTGCATTTTCCATTAAGATCCAAGGATGTGCATTGTGTAACATCTTCTGTGGCACTGAAGTCTCTATCACTCCACTCTAACCCACCTGCTCGAACCCACCAGTGAATCAACATCTCATATACCAAGCAGGTTTTAAAAGAGAGGCAAAATGGTTTGACAAAAGGAGAAGAGTTTGAACCGTGATTAGACTGTTCTACGATGGATTCTGCATTCTACATATCTGCATATCTGCATTCTGCATATCATGTCTCTCAGGATGGATGCGGTGTTCAGGGGGAGCCTGGTTACACAGTTTTACCGCATCGAGTAGAGCTGGTGGAAGCGTTCTGGAACTGAAAACATTGTCCTGGTGAGATAGATGTGACACTGGCCGCCTCTGTCATTACTTCACCAACTTTGTCTGTCACAGAGAAAGAACTAGACTTTCACTGCCTCTCCTTTTTTGGAAGTTGCTCTTTCAGAAGACTGAGAGACGAGGGTCATTTTATCTTTAGACCTATGCAGAGGGAGAGACATAGAACTGTTCTTGGCTCTGTTTCTTCATCTAAGTCAGATGGAGAGATTTTAATGAATTAGAAGATTCTTCGAGGGGGCCGTGGTCACTCAGATGTGGTTGTATTTTGATTCATGATTCATCTCAATATCTTAAGGGTAGAATGTCCTTGATTTGTTTTATTTTCATTTTTATAAAGAAAACAAACATGAAGAAATAAGCTGTCTATGTACACTAATATTTCTATCACTTTTATAAAACATGCCAATTCCCTGCTTGTTGGGGTTCACTCCAGCCCAGTGGGGTAACAGAGCTTGCCTCAACATGGGTCCTTGGGGACCCTAGAAAATAGGCAAGAGCCAGTGGCGCCAAAGAAGGACTTCAGGAGATTTCTCACAAACAGGAACTGAATTTATTAAGCTGCAGCTACCAAAGTGAACAAAAGGGGGTGCAGCACAATGACGCTCGATGAAAGTGTCCCACAGTGTGTCTCCTGTTGCCTCTCGCAGTTTGCCTTCTCTGCTCTTCTCTTGCCCAAGGTCGGGGAAGAAAAGCAGAGAGCTCTTTGTGTCTTGCTTGAAGACTTCACCACTTCGGAGGCCCTGGGCTTGACACGGAGTCTTGCTTGTAGTCCTCAGATGTCTTCACTGGTGGTGCTTGAGGTTGCAGGTCTCAGGAGTAGGGTGTGGGGGTTAGGTTTGAAAGGGTTCAGAGAGCAGGGGAACAGGGAAGGATCAGGAGCACAAAAGACAAAATGGGAGCTAGTAGTTTCAGTGGTGGTTTATATAGCTTCTATGAAGGGGGCATGGACCCAGAAATAGCCAATCAGGGAGTGGATTGTGCTGAGTGTGGCAGTGATGTAACTAGGGATTTGAAAAAGAAAAATTTTGATATGGGGGTTAGGCGCAGGCCAGGCCAATCACCAAGCTTCCTTTTCTGACCAATCAGGGGGCTCTGGGCAGCCAATCAGATTGAAGGAGGCCACACCAGAGCTGGGCTGTTTGGGGGCCATCTTGGATCACTCGATGGGATGGGGATGAGTGGAATACCAGGATGTGGGACAAAGGTCACCGGCCCCGGAGGATAGATGTTAGTCCTCCAAGTGGGCAAGACAAGCCTCTGTCCCTACAGTTCTTTCTAGGACTCCCATCACTATGGTCCTGGATTATGAGTGGGTGGGGTAAGACTAGGGTAAAACTTGGATAAGGTTCAAGCCTCTACCTGGGTCAGGCAAATCTCCACCCAGTCTCCCTCTAGGTCTTTCTCAGGAACCCCCAAATGATCATCAACAGCTGCTTAAACAATTGCCATTACTACTATAAGAAATAGATACTGTACTAGAAGCAGAAAGTACAAAGAGAAAGAGAACTCTTTACCTAAGGTAAGGTAACAGCAAATGTCTACCTCCTTACCTTTCTTTCCTTTCCATTTACTTTCTTCCAGCCTCAGGTGTTAGGATCTGGTGGAATTAATGATTAATAAAACTTTCCGTGGACCAGTCACCTGCCAGCTCCATCATTGTCCCTGATGTCTGCTTTGACTTAGAGGATTCCCTAATGCCCTAAAGGGTGGGAATGATGCTAACACTACCTGTGGTTAGATCTCCATGCTGCACAGGGTCAAATAGGTCCAGAGTTAAGAAGCAGTCTTTGCTGTATTACATGGCTGGCACACCTTGTATGTTCAGGTAGTCCCAGTGCCAAGTTTTCTGCTTAGTTTTGTGACTTCCCCAGATGTCCAAGGCTCTGCTGTCACTGCCCTTTTCTGCATCTACTTTTGCCTTTCTTCAGATCATGTACAGCTAATTTTATTTACACAAATGACCCAACACTTGTCCTCTGCTTGGTCCACGTACATGCAAAGGAAATGTATTGGGTAAGCACTGTGCTCAGTGACCCTTTCCAGTAGATGCTGACGTTATAGCAGGGGTTATACAGTTATAGAACTTGTGACCCAGAGCCAATGCTGCTTTTGTTTAGTCTGAAACACTCTGTCTGAGTGGTGTGTGCCTGAGACTATGCAGCAAAACAAAATCTCATGCCTGGTAAGAAGATGAAAGATGAAAAGAAAAAGAGCCTTCACTTAGTTATCAGTACCAGAGAAAACCTAGCCTCAATGACAGAATTCTTTTAGCAGAATTGCATTGGATCCAACAGCATCAACAGGAGGTGCCCAAGAGAAAGAGAAGAACAAGAGAAACAGAGAGAGGGAGAGAGAGAGGGAGAGAGAGAGAGAGAGAGAGAGAGAGAGAGAGAGAGGGAGAGAGAGAAATGAAGAAGACTCACATGAATTAAAATAAACAGGGTCAAAGGAGGTGAAGAAGAAGGGAGGGGCCAGGAAGAGGGGAGAGAGACTTGGGGAGAAGAGTGACCAGGAACGAAAAATTGAACGCCTTTGGAACTGCTCAGAGCACTTCAGGAAATGAGTTTCTAAAGCCAGGTCCTATGTTTTAAGTCTTAGGTCTTTGTGCAGGATTGTTTCCATGGAAATAAATATGTTCTTCAGACAAAGTAGAAGCAGGGTAGCAGGAATCTATGTCACTATCTATGTCACTGGTTTGATGAATAGCAGAGGGCTCTTTAGAATAATTGAGGAAATTGGTGACATGGTGGTAAAGAGACTTATTTTGCCTCCCTGTGCCTTTGGTCTTTCTCTCGCTCTCCTCCTTCTCTACTCCTGCTTACTCATCAAACCCACCCAAGGCATTCAGGCATATTACTTACTTCCTGAGAAGTGTAACTCGAGTGTTGTGGAAGCAGTGGGAAAATTCTGCACCTCCCTTGCCTTTGTGCCTGAGAACTCCTTCAGGAACACAGTTCCTCCCGCCCACCCCACGCAGCTCTATAAAGGGACCTGCTGCTGCTGCCCACCGTCCTGGGCCTTCCCCACTTGTGGTTCCCTCTGAAAACATGAAGTGGCCAGCCCTCCCTCCCTCAGCCAGCCTTCTCCTTGTGGGCTTGCTGTTTCCAGGTAAACCAGAAAGGCAGGTTGGGCCTGGGTCCAGGATCTCTCTGTGGCAGTTGTTTTGGATATGGAAGTCTAGGATGGGTCGTGAGACACCAGGTCCTGGAGCACATTTTCCTGATCGGGTTTTTGGGGAGATGTCTCTGAGATGGGTTCCTGGACGCTTTGGTTGTTCTGATGGCATTAGCTTACTGAAGGAGAGATCCCTCCTCTGGCTCCATTTTCTTATTTTTTTTTTTTAACATTACCCTTCCCCTTAGGGGCTGGGATTTAGCTCAGATGGTAGAGCACTGCACTGCAGTCTCTGAGGTCCCAAGTTCAATTCCCAGCACTGCAAAAATGGGAGAAGGGCCTGACAATCCACTCCCAAGGCAATCCTGAAACAGCCATTGAAAACCCTATGAGGGTCGCTATGAGTCCGATACCGACTAGATGGCATCTAACAACAACAACAACCCTTCCCCTTATTGTTGTTGCTGTTAGGTGCTGTCAAGTCAGTATCCAACTCATAGTGATCCTATGTACAACAGACAAAACACTATTGTTAGTGCTTCTCTGCTATTCATACAGTGTTCAATGGTGGATTGATTTTTGGGAGTGGGTTGCCAGGTCCTTCTCCCAAGCCTACAGCACCTGGTGTTCCCAGGCAGTCTCTCATCCAAGTACTAACCAGGCCTGACCCTGCTTGGCTTCTGACGCCTAATGAGATGGGACACCACAGTGGAACAGTTGCAGTCTCCCCTTATTGAGAAGGACATTAATTTTTAGGGAACCTCGATAATTGTATTGATGATGTCTGAAGAAAATGCTCAGCTTGGCCAGATGAGGTCCTCAGACCCACTGTTCCCTGTACATGCTTTGCACACATCAGTCCCCCCCACATGCATACACACCTGTGCACACACACAGGTCACACTGCACCCCTTCCAGTTCATCCCACACAATGCCCATCTCCTGTCATCTCTTAGAGGTGCGCCATCCTCAAGGGTCTGCTGAGTGGGGAGCACCGAACATCCTCTGCTGTCTCTGTGCCTCTCCACAGGGTTTTCCAGAGCCTTCTCTGTGAACCACTTGGGTGCTGACCTGACCCGTGACCCCAAGGAACTATCTCTTGGACAAGGAGCAGAGAGGTCTCACTTGTCATACCATCGAGTGAAACGTTTCCTACCACCCCGCGTGCCTCCTTACTATGGTAAGTCAGGCACCAGCATGGGTGACCAGCTTGTCCACCTGGGCCTTGCTGAGTGAATGTGAGGAAGAAATGGCTGTGGCTGGGCTGGGAGGACCTGGCGTGGGTTATTCACTCTGTCCCACCTGTCAGGAAGTCCGTGGGGTCTTTCAGTCTCTGTGGGTGCTGGATCACTGTGGATGTCATGAAGCATGGGCATACTGAGGGCCCAAGAGGTGACTTATCTAAGGCCACTCTGGAATCTCTGACTTCACCTGAACACAGTAGCCAGAGGACATGATACTGGCAGATGATTCTCCTCCTGGCAGGTTACAACCCTGTTCCCTTGGCTTTGGAGATCATTTGCTCTACAGGAATTTCCTAAATACCTGCTAGGCACCATATGGGGTTCCAGGAATGCTTCCTGGGGCTGGGAGCAGACACACTGGCTGTCAATTTACTTGAGTGACAGGGCTGCAGAGAATGGCAAAGGACCACGAGCCCAGGCCACTCTTCTGGACTCTTGGAGGCAGGTCCAGGCTTTTGATCTGTCCTCACAAACCTGCCCTGGGCCAGTTTGAAATCCATACAGCTTGAAGGAGGCAGTAGTTTCTAAGATATTCATAATCCCAAAGTCATTGCTGGCCCTGAACCAAGGAAATCTAGATGAGAAACTCAGTGGACACAGAGGCAAGAGGGAGCCAGCAATTTGCTAGTGAAATCCAGCAATCAGGTCCCGCCAACTCTAATTCCTGCCTTATCCTACCCTAGCCTCTGAACCTCTGAAATTGGCCCCTGGTTTCAAAGAACTCACCAGATAGGTTGTCTTCCCAATGGAAAAGGAAAAGAACATGCAGCTCTCATACAACAAATACACACACGCCTGTGTTTTTGAGCCTGACAGTGTGTTATGAAAAGATTATCACATGCCTTTGGTCAGTGGGGGAATGGTGGAGATTTAGGAAAGGGGCTATATGTCTGAAGTTGTTTTTATAGTGCATAATTTGAAACTATGAACAAGAGATGCTGCTTTGTGTCCATTACCATTCCCTCCTACATCCTTAAGGGTCCAAATGACTGCTATGTGATTCTTGAGATCATCTTAAGAGACTAATATTGGATATTTCTTTATATAGAACCAGAACCAGATTACCAGATTATCGACTGCAAGATGAATGAAGGCTACTGCCAAGAATATTGTAATTTTATGGAAACGCAGCTAGGCTACTGCTCTAAAAGGAAGGATGCCTGCTGTGTGCATCACCCTTGATGTCACTGACACTGAAGTGAAAGTCCCCCCCAATGGCCTGCTCTCCTGCCCACACTGTCCTTCTAGGTGCAGGGGTTTTCTGAGAATGAGCAGGGAAGAACAGAGTCCCTGCCACCCATGCAAGGCAGCCTAGGCATGTTATTGTGGCAGTATAAATGACAGAAGCTGGCTGCATGTGACTTCACACACAGTGACTTAGCTTGAGCTGTGGAGATGTACCACATCTTTGAAATCACACAAACTGTGTCGGTAGATGTGGATATAATAAACTTGCATAGGAAAGCATCCAATCAATGTGTTCCTTTATTTAACAAATACTTTTGTGTACCTGCTTTTGTGTTTGGCACTGAAAAATGTTGTGAACTGTGTGGGGCGAGTGCCTCTCCATCCGGCCCAGATGTTCAGACAGGTGCCGCTGCCTCACACACGGATACTAAACACAATTCACTCAGGACCCTCAGGGGAGGGGCACAGACTCCTGCAGTGCTCTGGATGCCGGCAGAGATAGGAGAAAGGAAAAGCCTCAGGCACTTTTGCCTTCCAGGGGCAAACACCCGTGTGGGCATTCTCGGTGGTCACGAGGAGACAGCTCTTGTTTCATTGGTGATCAGATGGAGAGCGGGTTCTTTCCTTGTTGATGGTCATGGGTGGAGAGTGTTCTTTCCTCACCAAAGGTCCGGGCAAGAGAGCCGGAAAGCTGTTTCCTCATCAGTGGTCCGGGTGAGAATGGGGTCTTTCCTTGTTGGTGGTCAAAGATCCCAGCCAAATGGGTCGAGCTGTTTCCTTGCCAATGGTCTGGGTGAGAGGAAGGAGAAAAAGGTCTTGCTTAGCCAATGGTCTGGGCAAAAAGGATCAAGCTTCCACAGCACAGCTCCTTATATAGCTTGCCCATGGAATGGCCTGAGCCAATCAGCTGAGTCCACTCAGGTTTGGGGGATTTGTGAAGGGTTTGTACAAATGTGCAACCAAGTCACTTTCATTTTCCCTAGATTTAGCCATTTTCCCAGTTTTGGGTTTTTTGCCAATTTCCTCCCAATTTTCCCTATAGAACTGGAAACATGAATAAGACAGGTAGAGAGGCAAATGGCTGAGCAAATAAAAATGGTAAAATGCTTCCTATGCTCTCATGGACTGACAGAGTGGCTGCAACATGAGCTTAAACATAAATAAGATCGTGTGCCTGGCAAAGAATCAGGGAGTGTTTCGTTCTGCTGTACACAGGGCTGCTATGAGTTGGATCCAACTTGATGGCACCTAACAGCAACAACACGCTATAAAGTGGATCCATCCTAGGCAATACCTGCAGCAGATTAAAGAAAATTAAGAAAGGGTTACTGGGGAAATCTCACAAAGACTTTGGAGGAGGATTAGGAATGTATTAAATTGGGAGCAAGGTCAGAGATTTCCAAGTAAAGGGTATGTTGTTGTTAGGTGCCATCATATCAGTATCCGACTCATAGCAACCCTGCGTACAACAGACAGAATACTATTGTCAGTGTTTCTCCGCTATTCATAGGGTTTTCAATGGTGGATTGATTTTTGGGAGTGGGTTGCTGGGTCCGTCTCCCAAGACCTCAGCAACTGGTGTTCCCAGGTGGTCTCCCATCCAACTACTAACCAGGCCCGACCCTGCTTAGCTTCCAAGATCTGACAGAATTGGGTGCCACAGGGCCATGGCTACAGGCCAAAGCAGAGGGTATACTTTACACAAAAGTGTGGTGACATGGGAGTGTGTTTAGCTGAGTAAATGAGAAGAAGCTCAGCAGAGTCCTGAAAAGAGAGGTCAATTCATTGGAGCAAATGAGGCTTGTGCAAGAAATGGTGTGAGGTTGTCAGGGCAACCGATGTTATGCTGAAGACCTTGGACTACTGAAGGAGAGGAGGTTATCAGGGGCTCCAGGAGTGTGAAATGATCAAGTTTTCAGTTCCCCAATGTTCATTCTAACAACAGAATGAGGAATGCACTGGATGTGTGTGACATCAGAGGCAGAAAGGCCAGACAAAAGGTGGTTGCAGTGGTGGAAGTCAGAGAACCATTGTTACAGAAGCAGAGGTAACTCATGTGAGGGAGATGGCAAGTAGGGAAGGCTCTGCGGAGACTGACTTCACAGGTCTGAGGATAGAGGAGAAGGAAGGACAGTGGATTCCTTTGGGGATGGAGCTTCTTTGACAGACAGAAGAGAAAAGATTGCTCAGTAAGACCCTCCCATCCCTTGCCCCCACCCTGGTCAGCTCCTCTTCCCAGCCAAGTGATCTTTAATCTGCTGCCTCCTCATCTGCTCCCCAGGCCTCCTGAGCTTCCATGAATAGGGGAAAGGAGGTGGTATGGCATGGGCTGGACATTAGGTCTTAGGTTTTATTATGCTGTATGTGTGGCTAGGGCTGAGTTTGGCTCAGTGGGTAGAGTGCTACTCCACACTCTCTGAGGACCCAGGCTCCATCCTCAGCACCAAGAAAATGGGAGAAGGACATAGCAATCACTCCTGAAGCAATCCCAAAACAATCAGCCATTGAAAATCCTATGAGGGTCAATGGGACCCAATTCCAAGGCACCTAACAACATGTGTGGCAGTCTCAGACGTTCAAGCTTCCGTTAGCCATGCTTCATCACACTTCCTTCCATTCCACATAGTCCGAGGAGCACAGAGCACAGTCAACAGGAAAATTACTTTTTAACAGCTTTTTAAACAACATCTATGAGATCTTTACACCTAGTATGCAGTTCCACCTTTTTTATAATGGCTGCACAAGTTCCATTGTATGGAGGTGTTTATCTTAGCACACTGAAGTTGGCATATAGGTAACTATCATCTTTTCATATTAAAAACAACAATGCAATAAACATTTTTCTTCAATTATCTTTAAGAAAATGTCCCCAATAATGACAATGTTATGTTAATCATATGGTAATGATAATTGACATTGTTATATTAATGTGTGGGCTGGGATTTAGCTCAGTTGGTAAGAGCGCTGCTCTGCAGTCTCTGAGGTCCCAAGTTCGATTCCCAGCACCGCAAAATGGGAGAAGGATGTGGCAACCCACTCCCAAGGCAATCCCGAAACAGTCAGCCATTGAAAACCCTATGAGGATCGCTATGAGTCGGACTCGACTTGATGGCACCTAACAACAACAACAACATGTTAATGTGTGATTAAAATAATAACATGTATACAACCAGTAATGAGAATTGACATTATTATATGTGTGACTAAAATATTAATGTGTATACAAATTGCCCTCAGAAAAGAGAATTTCTATTCGCTCACCAACAGTATATTAAAATATCTAATTCTCCACACCTTTTTCCAACTCCTAATAGTATCAAAGGTTAAATAACTCCATTAGGATGAAAAATAGTAACTCACTTCTTTAGTTGTTGTTCATAGATGCCGTTGAGTTGAGTCCAACTCATAGCAACCCTATGTATAGCAGATTGAAACACTTTCTGATTCTATGCCAGGCACATGATCTTATTTATGTTTAAGCCTATTGTTGCAGACATTGTGTCAGTACATCTGGTGCAGGGTTTTCCTTTTTTTGCTGACCTGTCACTTTCCAAAACATGATGTCTTTCTCCAGGGATTGGTCTCTCCTGACTGCATGACCAAAATATTTAAGATGCAGTCTAGGCATCCTTGCTTCCAAGGAGCACTCTGGTTGCACTTCTTCTAGGACAGGTCTGTTGGTTCCCTTGGCAGTCCATGATATATTCAATAATCATCTCCAGCACCATAATTCAAAATCATCAATTCTTTTCCTGTCTCCCTTGTTCAAAGTCCAGCTTTCACAACCATATGATGCCATTGAAAATACCACGGCATGAGTCAGGCGCACCTTCGTTTTCAATGTGACATTTTTCTTTTCAATATTCTAAAGAGATCTTTTGCCACAGCTTTTTTCCAGAGCAATGCATCTTTTGATTTCTTGACTACTATTTCCACGGGTCTTGATTATATAGCCAACCAAAGCAAAATCATGGACAGCCTCAATCTTTTCTCCATTTATTGTGAAGTTGCATACTGACCCAGTTGTAAGGATTTTTGTTTTGATGTTTAGTTGCAACCTATACTGATCTTTGATGTTTATCAGTAAATGTTTTAAATCCTCTTCACTTTCAGCAAGCAGAGTTGTGTCATCTGCATAACACAGGTTGTTAGTGAGTCTTCCTCCAATCCTGGTCCTGCATTCTTCCTCATAAAGTCTAGCTTCTCAGATTATTTGCTCAGCATATAAATTGAAGAGATATGGTGAAAGTATATAGCCTTAACGCACACTTTTCTCAACTTTAAACTAGGCAGTGTTTCCTTGTTCTATTCGAGCAACTGCCTCCTGGTTCACATACAGATTCCTCATGAGTACAATTACGTGCTCTGGTATTCCAATTTTTTGAAGTGTTATTCATAATTTGTTATACTCCATACAGTCAAATGCCTTTGTATAGTCAATAAAACATAGACATCTTATTGATATTCTCTGCTTTCAGCTAGTATCTACCTGACATCAGCAACGATGTCCCCAGTTCCCCACCCTTTTCTCAATCCTGCTTGATTTTCCAGTAATTACCTGTCTGTATACTGTTGCATGGCCTGCAGCTGTAGCCATGTGGCATCGAATCCCATCAGATCTCGGAAGCTAAGCAGGGTCGGGCCTGGTTAGTACCTGGATGGGAGACCACCTGGGAACACCAGAAGCTGTGGGTTTGGGAGAAGGACCTGGCAACCCCCTCCCAAAAATCAATCTGCCATTGAAAACCCTATGAACAGCAGAGAAGCACTGACAATAGTGTTTCCCCTGTTGTACAGAGGGTCGCTATGAGTTGAATACCAACTCAACGGCACACAACAACAACAACATACTGTTGCCATTGCTTTTAAATGATCTTTAGTAAAATTTTGCTTGTGTGTGATATTAATGAGATTGTCCTATAGTTTCCACATTCCGTTGGATCCCTTTTTATGGGAATAGGCACAAATATGGCCCTCTTCCAGTCAGTTGGCCAGGTAGCTGGTTACCAAATCTGTTACATAAACATGTTAACACTGCATTGCAGTGTTTGTTGAAACATCTCTATTGGTATCCCATCAATTTCTGGAGCCATGTGTTTCATCAGGTCTTTCAAAGCGGCTTCTACTTCATCCTTCAATACCATTGGTTCCTCTTCATATGCAACCTCTTGAAATGGTTGGTCATCTACCAATTCTTTTTTGTATAATGACTCTATGCATTCCTTCCATGTTCTTTTGATGTTTCCTGCATCATTTAATATTTTCCTTGTAGAATCCTTCACTCTTGCCACTCGAGCCTTGAATTTTTTCTTCACTTCCTTAAGCTTAAGAAACACAGAGTGTGTTCCTCCCTTTTGGTTTTCTATCTCCAGCTCTTTGCACATGTCATTATAATATTTGTTTTTGTCTTCTCGAGCTGCCTTTTGAAATCTTCTGTTTAGTTCCTTAACTTCATCATATCTTCCTTTTATTTTAGCTGGTCGAGGTTCAAGGACAACTTCCAGCATCTCTTTTGACATGTAATTTGGTCCTTTCTTTTTAAGGGAAAAATCTTTTGCTTTCTTCATGAATGATATCTTTTATGTCATGCCACAATGCATCTGGTCTCCTATCATTTGTGCCTAATGCATTAAACCTATTCTTGAGGTGGTCTCTGAACTCAGGTAGGATATACTCAAGATCATACCTTGGCTCTCATAAGGAGCTAATGGGATCTTCATAACCTTTCTATAAAAGATTTGTAAGGGATGATTATTTTAAGCTAATGTTAATCATTAATGAACTGTCTATAACTTGTGTTGCAAATTTTGAGCCTCTCCTTGTCTTTATTTCTTTTTAATTCTAATGAGCATTGAATCCTTGCAGATACTGCTCTGGATAGCTATTTGAGCTGTGATCAGGATTCCAGGGCTCAGATGTAACAAAAGTAAGTGCACAGACCTTTTGCAGAATGCTGCCTTTGCATACTTATCCTGAATAAAGACAATCCATACTTAGCTCCTACACAGGCACATTTCCATGTGGCTAATCCTCAGGATTAGTGAGGGTGTGGTGAAGTTAACACTTCATGCAGCACCAGAGGCACCAACAATTGATTAAGCTCTTGGTGAAACAATCCATTAACGAAATATTTGTTCTCATTGTCTCAGTTATTCTGCTTCTGCCAGATTATCCTCAGGGAAGTCACAAAAGTACTTCTAGATTTTGGGAAAAAATCTAAGTATTCAACATAGAACAATACTTTGCCAAACTATGGTATGCCTAGTTACAGAAATATTATATATCCCTTAGGTATGATAAATATAAAAGAAATGGAAAACCACAGAAATGCTTAAGATAAAAAATTTGAGATAGTTTTCTGTCCTAGAAATTATAGAAGGCAAATGCTTGATGTAAAATTAATTGTAAAAGTTGCGTGCAATATTAATAAAGATTCCAACATTCAGATTATTGATGTTTTTTTCATTATTTCATTTTCACAAGCCCCTGGTCAAATTATTCCATTACTCTGAAATTTTAAATATACATCTTAAAAAACAAAAGTAATGTACCTAAGGGTGCATAGACATGTATGTACAAATTATCATTTGATCATAGGCAGCTATTCTGTAGTCGACTTAAATTGTACCTTATGAGTCATAGATTGAACCTAAGTGAGAATTATCTGGGCATTAAGATGATAAAACATTGAAGCATGTTACCCAGGGAGGTGGTGGCACTGATGCCAGGACTTATAAGGGAAAAGTAAAAACTCATCTTTTCAACTATCTATGGTAATGTTTTGCATTTCTGCTTGGAGACAAGGAAATGAACAGCATGGCCTCTCGAGGTCAGTTATGAGCCATCAACTCGATTAGTCATAGTGTTTTTGTTCTTTTCTCAGAAGCTGTTTATTAAAGGACCCCAGGCAGTGATGAGACTTTATGGACACCAGCTGTACCACTGTGGGAAGTTCCTCCAGCCAGCAAGCCCCCAGAGGCCATTACTGGGCCAGGTGTGACACGGCTGACTGCCTTGCATTCTGATTCCACACCCACCTCTCACACACCATGTCCTTCCTCCCACATTGTCCTTAGAGGCCTTTTGGGGGCTTTGATCCCTCTGCCTCATCCATCGCTCAGAGCTTCCCCATCACTGGGAAATCTATTTCCTCCTCAGTGCCTGAGGTCTTCGGGAACTTGTGCAGAGACAGGTGGGCAGGCTCCATCCTCGCTTGTCCCTATGACTTGAATAATGGCCACACCTAACCTTTTCTTCCTGGCCACACAGGTGGAGCCCTGTGGCCCAGACATCTCTGGCCTGCTGTACCTTCATTTTCTGGGTCATGGGAAATGACCTGGCTGCTCCCAGGGAATCTCCTTTAGTAATAAGAACAAAAGTTAGTATGTTCCAGTAAAGAGAGACTGAGTTCACCAGCACAGGGCCTGCCTCTTTCTTGGCAGAGTGAAATGATTCTCTAGGGTAATATGAACATCAACATTACCTGTGAGGATGACAGGCATGGGGACAGACCCTGGCTGCAGGGGAACAGTCCACGAGGAGGCAGAGACTGAGGTCCTTAAAGAGGTCTCATAATAGCTCTGTTGGGCTTAAATGTTTCCGTGGGTGCTGTGAGGAGGCATCTGGCCAGGGCTTTCAAGCTTTAGGGAAGGAGGAAGGCCTCTGGAGCCTCCGTTCTCTCTCCTGAATGCACATCCTCTGGACTCTGCTGTTTAGCTCCCAGCCTTACCTTCTCCTGACTTCTTAGAGCTCTGTTAGAGAATTCTAGCCACTGCCTCCTACACTCCAAGCCAAGGCACCTGTCCTGGGCCAGCTATTATTTCTACTTCACTGTAAGAGAAGTTAAGGGCAGAGAATTGAGGGATTCCAGAAATACTTGTATTGATGTTTTGTTTAACTCAAATACAATAGACAACAATGTCCTTTTCACCCCAAGCTATTTGTGACTATCAAATGAAGTATCTGTATGAATGCAGAATGTGTCTTAGGAAGCCAATAGCATAGCCCCAGATGGTGAAGACAGATAGAGGTGTGTCCACAAGACCAAGGGGCTCAGGCAGCACCTAGACAAAGAGAACATGGCCAGGAGTTCAATACGCTCTTCTTGTGATGAATTATGTTGAGCATGGAAGAGAAAGAAGGTCTGTGAGGCAAACAGGGTAGGATAGTCCAACAGGTGTTGGACTATGGGAAAATGGCAAATAGTTGCCCCTGGCTTCTCTCTGGCTTTCTCAAGTGTCTGCTGAGTGAGTTTTAGCTGTACAGGGCTCATCATACGGAAGACTGGAAGAAGTAACTGAAGAACTGAATTTGGATGGTAGAAAGAGAGCCCCTTGGGGGTTTCCACAGCTGAAGAATGGAGATTGGTCTTGTTGATTAGTTGTTTTTGTACCTCTGAAGGTGTGGGAAGATGCAGAAATGCAAACAGAAGAACCCAAGTGCATGAACCCATATGGATTCTGGGATAAGAGGAAGTCAGTGGGAGACATTTCAGGGGGCACCATGGTAAGAATCTTTAGGCAAAACACAAGTGCTGCCATCCAAAACAGCTGGTGGGGACCCAGTTTGTCATTTCACTTGGTCTAAATCCAAGGGATTATGATGAAATGAGATTGTGCAAACAGCTGAGAAGCAAGCACTTAATGTAAATGTCTGATGACTGGAGAGAATGCTCTTTGTTACAGACAATCAGGATAGTCCTCTCCTGTTTTTAGGAGATGTGAGATAATTCCATGGAATAGTAAAGACTGAAAATTCTATTTATACATTAAGGAAGAAAAGTGGAAAGGTAAAATTACCTCTTTAAAAGAGAAGAGCCATTTGGACTGATGAACTATATGTATGGACCAGCCTTGGAGGAGGAAAGGGGCAATTTAACCAGCCACTAGTAGATGTGACTTCAGGAACCAAAACACTGTCAAACCCATATGGATTTGACATTGAAGATCATAGTCACAATTTTGCCCTTTGGATGATGCCTACAACCTTAGCAATGGAAACACAAGAAGAAGGATTTGAACATGACAGACTAGAAGAAGAAATTAGCATCTGACATTCCTTTTTTTAAGGCAATGTATATAAAAAAATTATTACTATATTTTCAAAAATGCCATTTGGATGAAATATGTTCTGATACATTGAGTATTTGAGAATGATTTTCTCTTTTACCCATGAAAGATATTAGCCATGAAACCAGATCCTTGCAACATAATTTTCCTCTTTAAAATTCAAAAGTTCTGTTTCTTACCCAGCATTCAGTACAGCCTAAGAGCAACATAAGGCAGGACTGCTTCTGTTCTTTTCTAGGACACCTGAATTTCATAGTTTTCCTCCTTATTTATACTTTAAACATTTTAAGGCATGTCTAAATATAATTATCATTTTATTGTTTTTTAACTGAAAATTATTTAGCCTTGCTAACTGACCTATTCTTACATTTTTAATTCATAAACACTTTATTGAATTTTTTACATTATTTTGTCTCTGAACACTTTATGATTTTGCTGAGGAACACACAGACTTTAGGCTGATTCATCTCCCTCTGACTTTTGTATCTCACCTGCTCTAACAGCTCTGGCAGGCATGTCTTTTTCTTCCTCCATCTGGGATGCCACCTTGAGCTTGATTCTCACCTCATGAATTCAAATTACAAAGGATCGAATTCTCTTTTCTGTCATAAACTTTCTTTACTCTTTCAATTCCTTTTCATCTTTGCCTGTTGCTGTTTCACCTTGCTTTGTTCTTATGCATACTTGCCTCTAATTAGCAGATATTATTTTTTTTAATATGGGGGATAAAATTGTGAGATGTGAGATTCCTGAAGTGGATCCTTTTCCCTTGGAAAGCTCTTCTACTATTGTTGTTGTTAGGTGCCGTTGAGTCATGACCAACTCATAGCAACCGTTATAGGGTTTTCAATGGCTGATTGTTTCAGGATTGCCTCTGGAGTGGGTTGCCACATCCTTCTCCCGTTTTTGTGGTGCTGGGAATCGAACTCAGGACCTCAGAGACTGCAGAGCAGTGCTCTACCAACTGAGCTAAATCCCAGCTCCCTCTTCTTCTGAGTCTTCTCAATAATATCCTCTTACCTCCATTTCAAAGACTTTATTCATGCACTGTATGTTGATTTGAGCTTTATCTTGGTTGGAAAGCACCTCAGCTTGTTCAACAGATGTTTACCAAATACTTATGATATGCAAGCACGATTCTAAGTGCTAAATATACAATGGAGAGCCAAATAGACAAAAATTCCTGCCCATGTGGAGCTCACTAACTCATAGGGTAAATGAGTGAGAAAGAATAAATGGCTTCACTCACCACTTATTTGAGATTGATGGAAACCTATCTCAGAATCACTTGGATGGAAGGTAGGTGCTATTCCCAGCCCAATTATATCTACTTATTTACTTAGTGAAATTGGTTAGACTATTAGATACTTGGGCAGCAACAACACAACTTTAGGGTTGTTGTTGTTGTTGTTGTTGTTGTTGTTGTTGTTGTTGTTGTTAGGTGCTGTTGAATCGTGTCCAACTCATAGCGACCCTCATAGGGTTTTCAATGGCAGATTGTTTCGGGATTGCCTTGGGAGTGGGTTGCCACGTCCTTCTCCCATTTTTGTGGTGCTGGGAATCGAACTCAGGACCTCAGAGACTGCAGAGTGGTGCTCTACCAACTGAGCTAAATCCCAGCCCTTAGGGTTCTTCTAGCAGACTGTAATAAAAACCGGGAGAGGACACGCTCTCACCTTATGTCACAGAATACTGCAAAGAGGACTCCAGTGCCTCTATATCTGGGTCTACTAAATGAGTGACAAAATAAAGCTCTTCAGGAGACTGGAACAGGATTCCAGTTCACAAAGCTATCCCCAAGAGATGTCAATTCTAACTAAACATGACATGGCGCTTGGGATTTAATATGCCCTTAACATAATTCTTATGGCTCTTACTGTCCAGATATGGAAGCTTAGGATAAAATTAATGGCTAAATCAATGTTTCGAGAACATCTGTTACAGGCTGTAGAGTAATACAGACTGGATTTAGATGGCTAAGAATGGAACAATGGGGAGGACTGTGCTTTCACACAGTCTGTCATGATGACTGTGGGTTAAACCCTTGATGAAGTATAAATATTGATATCAGCTAGTTAATGATACATATTCTCTTGCCAGAGAGGCCCCAGATTCTTGACTGTTAGTACTGAGGGCCTGTGAGTTGAAAGACTCAGGTAACAAAAGCATGATAGTACATGATTGTTGTCATTAGGTGCTGTCAGGTTGGGTCCCACTCATAACCACCCTCATAGGGTTTTCAGTGGCTGGTAGTACATGATTAGTGCACACAAAAGGATACAGATTTAAAATTATGACCAAAAGTCATGGAGGAAAAGAATACTGCACGAGTAATCAGAAGATCCCAGGCTACAATTTGAATTGGATAGTACTTGCATCTCAATGTTTATTTCATTAACTTATAACTGGAATGACTGGTCAGGCTAGATTATGGAAGCACAAAGAAAAGAGACAGTTTGTAATAGTTAATTTTCAACAAGTACTAAAGTGAAACATTATTATTAACCAATTCTACAAATAAAAGACAAAGATTTGTCTTCATCACATAAATTTCTTGTCTTTCCCACAAAGCCAGCTAAGAAGCACAGAAATCCATCATCTTTGGGTCCACTGTGTGATCCCCCTGTGCTGGTTATTTTCCAACAGGAACCTTCTGGTAGCTAATTGATAGACCATTCTCATTACAGTGTTATTTAGGGTAGTAGGATTTAGAGGGAGAATCAAAGACTTGGGCTCTAGATGACTTAAGATAACAGAACTTCATTCTACTGATAAAGGAACCAAATCCTTAGATAAAGAGTCTGGCCTCAGAGCCGCTCAGTCTGTTAAGATGTCAGAGACAAGGGCATGGGTGATGGTACATTCTCAAATTTCTAACATTAGCAAATGATTTTTCCTTTTGTTTGAAAATGTTGTGGCTCAGCCCAGTCTCTTTCACTTTGTTGATTTTTAAACAGTTATGTCAAGGAGGTATTTGTCCCCAAGTTAAGTATTCATGTGTGGCCACCTGTGGACAGAAGGACAGAACTGAAAGCATTCTGTTGTAGATTTCTCAGAGTATATTCTCTTTCCTGTGGTAGGATACTGTGAGTCAGATCCCAACTCGACAGCACCTAACAACAACAACATACTAC
Source organism: Pedetes capensis (assembly GCA_007922755.1). Taxonomy (NCBI): domain Eukaryota; kingdom Metazoa; phylum Chordata; class Mammalia; order Rodentia; family Pedetidae; genus Pedetes; species Pedetes capensis. The sequence goes on along the minus strand of VMDO01010706.1, from coordinate 19,393 downwards.
TAGAACACTCATTTGTCTATTAGTTTGCCATTCTGTGGGGGCTTCTGTATTACTGTGATGCTTAAAGCTATGCCATTGTTATTTCAGATACCAGCAGGGCTACCCATGGTGGACAGGTTTAGGCTAAGTTTCCAGACTACGACAAGACAGAAGGACCAAGCAGGCCATTCCTGAAACAGCCATTGAAAACCTTATCAATAGGAGAGAAACACTGTCAAATCTAGTGCCAGAAGATGAGCCCCTCAGGTTGGAAGCCATTTTAAAAATGACTTGAGAAGAGTTATCTCCTCAAAGTCCTCAAAGTAAAGTTGACCTTATTGACAAGAATGGAGTAAAACCTCTGGGATCTTGATATGCTGATGTGGCATGACTCAAAATAAAAAGGAACAACTATAAATCTCCACTAGTAATTACAAAGTGGAATGTACATAGTATGATTGTAGGAAAATTAGAAATTGTCAACAGGGAAATGAAGCACATAAACATTAACATTTTAGGCATCAATGAGCTAAAATGGACTGGTCTTGGCCATTTAGAATCAGATAATCATATGGTCTGCTATGCTGAGAATGACAACTTATGTAGGGAATATTATGGGATCTCCAGGGGATAGAGAGGAAATATGGTTGGGATAGGGGTCTAGCTAGCCTTCCTGGAGGACTGACATCTATCCTCCAGGGCAAGATGGCTCCCAGTGACCTTTGTCCCACATCTGGGTCTTCATGGTACCCAATGAGCCAAGATGGCCCCTGCCCTCCTGAACCTCCCTGCCACCTGATTGGTTACTCCTGACCCTCACCTTGCTTCCTGATTGGCCACTAAAGAACATCCCCTGATTGGCCAGAAAGTGACATCCGGTTTCACCCTAAATTAGCATGTCACTCCTAATTGGTTGCACCTAGTCCCTTGCACCACTTTCTGATTGGTTGGCAGCCATCTTGGGGCAGGCACCTAGAGACTATATAAGCAAAGCTTGCTCACAGCTCTGCATGATGCTGCCGCACAGTCGCAGACAGGCCACACATTGTCGAATCAAGAGAGAAGAATGCTTGTCATTACAGAGGCCACTCCATTGCTGGACCAGAATGGAGATCATCATAGACCACCATCATGGACAAGTGACTACCAGAGCTGTGTAGCACTTAAAAGCTGTGTAACACTTTGAGCTGCAGCACTTTTAAGTGCTGTACAATAAAGAGGGCTGTGCTTTTAAAGTCATCCCGATGCCATCCTTGACTCCGTCCTCTGCACCTCACCAGTTTCCCATGGTGTCACTGATAGAATAATATCCATATGCCTAAAAGGAAGGTCAGTTAATATGACTATTATTCAAATTTACACATCCACCATTAAGGCTACAATTGAAGAAAGGAAGGATTTTTACCAGCCTCTGCAGTCTGAAATTGATCCCACCTACAATCAGGATACACTCATAATTACTGGTGACTGGAATGCAAAAGTTGGAAAAAAGGAGGCTCAGTAATTGGGAAATATAGTTTTATTGACAGAAATGATGCTGGAGATCACATGATAAAATTTTGTCAGACCAATGACCTTTTTATTGCAAATACATTTTTCCATCAACATAAACAGCAACTATACACATGGAAGTCACCTGATGGAACATACAAGAACCAAATTGACTACATTTGTGGAAAGAAACAATGGAAAATCTCAATATCATAAGTCAGAACAAGACCAGGTGCTGATTGTGGATCAGACCATCAACTGCTCACATGTAGGTTCAAAATGAAATGAAAGAAAATTAGAACAAGTGTATGAGAGCCAAGGTATGATTTTGAGTATATCTCACATGAGTTCAGAGACCACCTCAAGAACAGGTTTGATGCATCAGACACTAACAATCTAAGATGAGACAAGTTGTGGCATGACATCAAAGACATTATTCATGAGGAAAGCAAAAAGACGAAATTACACATCAAAAGAGACTCTGAAACTTGCCCTTGAATGTCAGGCAGCTAAGGTAAGTGGAAGATATGATGAAGTTAATGAACTAAACAGAAGACAAAATCAAATATTGTAATGACATGCACAAAGAGCAGGAGATAGAAAACCAAAAGGGAAGAACAGGCTCTTTTTCTCAGGTTTAAAGAATTCAAGAAAAAATTAAAACCTCAAGTGGTAATAGTGAAAGATTCTACAGGGAAAATATTAAATGTCACAGGAAACCTCAAGAGAAGATGGAAGGAATATGCAGAGTCACTACTACAAAAAGAATTGGTGGATGACCAACCATTTCAAGAGGTTGCACAAGACCAGGAACCAATGGTACAAAAGATGAAGTGGAAGCTGCCTTGAAGGAATTGGTGAAACACAAGGCTCCAGGAATTGATGGAATACCAACAGAGATGTTTCAACAGACAGATGCAGCACTGGAGGTGCTAACTTGTTTGTGCCAAGAGATTTGGAAAACAGCTATCCAGTCAACGGACTGGAAGAGATTCATATTTGTGCCCAGTCCCAAGAAAGAGGATCCAACCACATGTGGAAACTATGGCGACTAGAGCATTATGCTGATAGGGAACAGCCTGGAAACAAAGCTGGATTCTGAAGAGGGCATGGAACTAGGGACATCATTGTTGATGTCAGATGGATATTACCCCAAAGTAGAGAATACCAGAAAGATGTCTATCTATGTTTTATTGACTATGCAAAGGCAATTATCTGTGTGGATCATAACAAATTATGGATAACAACATTCAGAAGAATGGGAATACCAGAGCACTTAATTGTACTCATGAGGAGTCTGTACATGGACGAGCAGGCAGTCATTCAAACAGAACAAGGAAACAATGCCTGGTTTAAAGTCAAGAAAGGTGTGCATCAGGGCTGTATCCTTTCACTGTACCTCTTCAAACTCTATGTTGAGCAAATAATCTGAGAAGCTGGGCTTTATGAAGAAGAATGCAACATCAGGATTGGTGGAAGACTCATTAACAACCTGCATTATGGGAATGACACAACTCTGCTTGCTGAAAGTAAAGAGGATTTGAAACATTTGCTGATGAAGATCATATAACACAGCCTTCAGTAGATTGTGCCTCAATATCAAGAAAACAAAAATCCTTTTGACAGGTCAGTAAGCAACTTCATGATAAATGGAGAAAAGATTGAGGTCGTCCAAGATTTTGCTTTACTTGGTTCTACAATCAACATCCATGGAAGTGGGAGTCAAGAAATCAAAAGACACGTTGCACTGGGAAAAGCTGTTGCAAAAGACCTCTTTAAAGTGTTGAAAAGTAAAGATGTCACATAGAAGACGAAGGTGTGCCTGACTCATACCATGGTATTTTCAGTCACATCATATGCTTGTGAAAGCTGAACATTGAATAAGGGAGACAAGAGAAGAATTGATGCTTTTGAATTATGGTGCTGGAGATGAATATTGAATATACCACAGACTACCAAAAGAACCAACAGATCCATCCTAGAGGAAGTGCAACCAGAGCGCTCCTTGGACGTAAGGATGGCTAGACTGCATCTTACTTATTTTAGACATGTTGTCAGGAGGGAACAATATACGGAGAAGGACATCATGTTCAGGAGAGTGGCAGGTCAATGAAAAAATGAAAGTCCACAACTGGATGGATTGACACAGTTGCTGCAACAATGGACTTAAACATAAAAAAGATTGTGTGCCTGGCACAGTGCCAGGGAATGCTTCGTTCCATTGTACATAGAGTCACTATGAGTCTGTCCCAACTCGACAGCACCTAAGAACACACTGCTAGAAAGAATATACCATGCCTGTCTCCCACTCCAGTGGAGTCTCCCTTCTGCACCCACAGATCCTCACAAAGTCCACTGTAGGCTCAGGCTGGCATAACCTCGTGGCCCTAGAGCCCCTTGTCCCACACTAGATGCCAACCTCAAGTGGGGAGAACTTTGCCAAACTGGAGAAGAGTCTTCCCTCTTCCCTCACAGTAGACAACACTCAGTTTGAAATCAGTAGTGTAGGCTTGGGAGTGATTTGAGAAGTGTGTCGTGTCATGCTTGGCCTTCTTTTCTCACTTAACGGGTCTGAGAGGTTCATCCGTGTCGATGCCTCTGTGGATGTTGCTGTTGTCACTGTTTTTCTATTTTCATTGCTGTGTGCAAGAGCATTAGGCGTTACATTCCTGGTGTGATATATTATTTCAGCTGCCCTCTGTTTACCATAATGAATGGTAGACACCACAGTGAACATTGTTTTCCATATCTGTAGTGCCCAGGGGCCTCGGTTTCTCTTAGGTTTCCATCTGGGAGTCGGTTTCTGGGTCACAGACTCCGCGTGCTCAGCTGTTGTGGATGCTGCCCAAGCCAAAGCTTTTGGAGGGCAGGGAACATGTCCTTCTACGACTCTGTCTCCATCACCTGCCATAGTGCCTGGTGCTAAGTAGCCATTCCCCAGTGTTCACTCCCCTTCCTCTTCAGCCTCCACATTTGCCTGTCAGTCTCTGCTCCTGCCTATTTTTAGGCAGGGAGGAAAGGCTGCCTGGTGGCTTCTGCCCACAGCCTTACTCAGTAGAGCGGATAACTGTACTCATTCTTGATCAGTGTTCTAGAAAACCTACAAAGGCCTCGTTTCCCTTTTCCCGCTTTGCTTCACTCCCTCACCTGTGGGGTTTGCTCTCCTGCACGGAAGGGCAGGCGGCTCCTGGCAGCTGTGAGACATGAGCATCCTCTTCCTCTTTGCTGTATTCTTCTGTTTGGTCCAAACAAACTCAGGTAAGTGCCTCGTGGGTGCCCTCGGGAAGGCAGCGAGGAAACCCCACTGATGTGCCTATGGGACAGCGTGGGCTGTGTCCACGTGCAGTTAGTGGACAGTGGGGAACTGCTCTGGGGCTCCCTCCCAGGCCACTCTGACCTCCCTTATGAAGAGTTGATTTTTACGCTAAATAAGGGTTATCAGGGTCATAACAGGACGAGGGGGCAGATTTGCTCAGACACCAATAGGAAGACCTCACTGAGATAATTTTTCAGAAGAAAATTGTGGTAGCAGAGCATGGTGGCGCACACCTGTAAGCCCAGGGACCCAGGAGGAGGAGGCGGGAGGGCGGCAAGTTCGAGGCCAGAGGCAGCCTGCGTATCTTAGCGAGATTCTGTCTCAACATTAAAAGTACAAAAATGGGTGGAGAGGGTGCAGCTCGGTGGTAGAGTGCTTGCAAAGAATGCAAGTGTGAGGCCCTGGGTTCAACCTCCAAGTACAAAAAAAGAAGGAAGGAAGGAAGGAGAAGGAAGGAAGGAAGGATGGAAGGAAAGGAGAAAGGAGGGAAGGGGAAGGGAAGGGAGGAAGGAAGGAAGGGAGGGGAAGGGAAGGGAAAGAAGGAAGGAAGAAAGAAAGAAAGAGAGAGAAAGAACTGGTGGTGATAGCAGTATCAGAGCTGGAATGGGATCAGAGATCTGTGGCAGCCCCACAGAGGTCCTGAGAAAGTGCTCATTTGCTGCTGTGCAATGAATAGCTACAGTCGTAGGAGTCATAATAATCGTCCCCAGCTTTCACAGATAACCTGTTTTATAGATGAGAAAACCAAGATGGAGTCACTTCAACAAACTTTTCAAGGAGAGAAAGTGAGTTATTGGAAGAAGACTAGAATTCAGATCCAAACCTCTAGGCTGGTGGCTCCTCTATCTTTGCTAAAGGTGGAATCCACGTCTTCACTCTACCACCTGAAGCCACGATGGGGCTGAAGTGATAACAGTGTCCTAGAGAGGTCCCCATGGGAACCTAGGATATCGTGCAAGACAATTTTTATAATCATGCAAGACCAACACTGTGTTATTGTTTTTAAAATCCTGATGTGTAGCATCTGCAGAACGGCCCTAAGTAAGGCTGTTTTTGAACCATCTCTTTCCCAAGGTGCCCTCCTCATAGGAACTGTAGGCAGGTGTACTTGACCTACAAGCCTGAGTCATGGCTTTATCTCCTTTTCCTTGCAGGAATAAATCTAAAAGTTGGTCCACAAGTGGAGAACGAGAACCATTTCTAATTTTGCTAGAGAGCTAGACCTGCCTGTTATTGTTCTTTTTGTTTCCTCTTAACACCCATCTATGTCCAGGAGGCTGGGGGACCCAGATGTAGCAGTTAGCATTCTCCTGGGGCCCACCGGGGGCTGGGCAAGCCACTGCACAATAAGCCATGCGACCCTGGGAGCAGCACCGTGAGATATGTTGTTCCTGCTTTAAGCAGAGAAACCAAAGCTCGATGACATTGGGACGTGTCCAGACACTTAGCTTTGTACCTTAGAGTTGGGCGGTGGGCTGGAGTTGTTACTTAGTCTCTGTACTACATGAGTTAAACCCAATCCTGTTATGTTGGATTCGTAGGCGATGTTCCACCTGGAATTAGAAATACTGTCTGCCTCATGCAACATGGGAGCTGCAGACTTTTCTTCTGCCATTCTGGTGAGAAAAAGGGCGACATTTGCTCAGACCCCTGGAACAGATGCTGTGTACCAACTGCAAGTGAATGAGGAGAGATGTCGCAGAAGGGCGGCTGAGCTGGGATCTAAAATGTAAGCTCCTGGGAGGCAGAGGCTTGATGCATCCCAAAGGCTTCAAAGAGTGTGGGGCTGGTAGTAGGTGCTCAATAAACACTTGCTGAATGAATCTGGCACCAAATGAGGATCTGATGAAAGAATTTTCTTGAAAAGCCTTCCTTACTTTGCCATTTTCTTACTTTAAAAAAAGCAGTTTTAGGATTTTGTGATATTCCAGTTCCTTTCTCTATTTGTTCCTTTCTTTTTTGCAGGTAGTGTCTCTTAACTATCCAGAGATAGATAGGTAGAGTAGAAACCAAAGTCCAAATCTTATTTTCAGCAGGACAGAAATGCAGCCCATCTACTGGCCTAGTTTCCATCTAGTGACATCTTTTGTATCAAACCATCAATAACTTCCTTCTACCTAGTCACCAGCCTGCAGCCATACCACTGTGGCTTCTGATCCTGTCAGATCTCAGAAGCTAAGCAGGGTTTGGCCTGGTTAGTACTTGGTGGGAGACTGTCTGGGAACACCAGGTGCTGTAGGCTTGGGAGAGGGACCTGGCAACCCACTCCCAAAACACAATCAGCCATCGGAAACCCTATGAATAGCAGAGACGCAGTAATAATAGTGTTTCGCCTATTGTATGTAGGGTTGCTGCTATGAGTCAGAGACCGACCTGACGACACCTAACAACAACAGTAATGTAGTCACCAGGACCATAATGAACCTCACTCCTTTTCCATAGCCTCCTCAAGCCTTAACACCAATAGGTCAAATTTAAATACCATTTTGTTTTCAAACAATTATTATTAGATTATTTCAGCCGATTAACACAGCAATCTTATAAAGCGTGAAATAAGGTTTAAGCGGGTCCATTTTAAGAAAAGAAGAAAAATGAAAATCATAAGGTTAATCAAATTGCCCCAAGTAAGCAATTCATAAGCAGTATTCTTGGTATGCCTAATCAAGTTTTCATTTATTTTACTTCTACGGAACACATTTCTGAACAGTTAAAGCAAGGTAGGGCTGGGCTCATGAAGAGTCCTTAACACTTAGCAACTTGTTCTTGCCATTCTCTGGATCCTGCTTCCATTTATCATCCTTCCAATGCCTTTCAGACAGTCACCTCAAGAGTATTGTTGTGGTTGTTGGGTGCCATCCAGTTGGGTCTGACTCATAGTGACCTTGTGTACAACAGAACAAAACACTCCCCAGCACTGCACCCTGCCCAGCACTCTGTCAGTGCTTCTGTGCTATTCATAGGGTTTTCGGTGGCTGATTGTTTTGAGAGTGTGCTTCTGGGTCCCTTTCCCAAGCCTACAGCACCCAGTATTCCCAGATGGTCTCCCATCCAAGGACTAGCCAGACCCGACCCTGCTTAGCTTCTGAGACCAGACTGGATCAGATGCCAGGGTGGTGCCGCTGGAGACACACTTCAGGAGTGGTGAACGGTAATCACAGGGGCGGAAAGTAAAAACTGGCTAAAGCCAATGAGCTGACATATACTAGACTGGATACCAAGCTTTTTTGAGACAAACAGGTCGCTTGCTAAAATACCTCATTCCCATATTTCTGTTCACTGCCTGACACCAGTTTACTTAGGAATCACTGGCATCTATGTTGGGGTCCCTGTTTCAGTTCTCCCCTGAAGTTGCAGTGATGTTTGGCTTCCTGTGCTGGCCTCTCTCGAGCCTCCTATAAACTCATTTTCCCCCTTAAACATAATGAGGCAGCCCCCCCCCCCCCACTAAGGACTGTGCAGAGCACAGCCTCTCCTAAAGCCAGACCCCTGCCACTCCCTAGGAGGGTAGAGCGTCTGCTCCATACCTGGTGCAGATGCCCCTCTGGGATGGGGCTGCCCAGGGTTGGCCTGGCTCCCGAGTGAAGCACAGCAAAGCTCCGTGCCTCAGCTGGCAGACTCTCAGCCAGGAAGGCCACCACGCCCAGAGCTGCCCACCTGAGACACGGCCTGGAGGGGAGGCGCGTGCCCAGGACACAGGGGCTCTGGAGCCTTGGCCCTCCTTTTCCCCCCGGGGGTGAGTCACTAGGCAACACTGCGCTCCTCAACATTCAGTAAGGGAGCAGGGCTGGGCCCCGGGGAACCAACATGACCCACCAGCCGGCGGGTGTCAGATCACACTTCACCACGTCCTAGGGCGCCCCCTTCTGGTGAGGAGACGGGAGACTCCATGCCATCCCCTCAACATTCAGTAAGGGAGCAGGGCTGGGCTCCGGGACCCCACCACAGCTCTGCAGCCGGCGGGTGTCGGATCACACTTCACTTCGTCCTAGGGCGCCCCCTTGCGGTGTGGAGACGGGAAAACCCATGCCATCCCTTCCTCCCAGGAGCCGTCAAGTGAGAGTCTACCAAGGAGCTAGGCAGGGCCTGAGACCAGCCCCAGGATCTTTTCAGGGCCAGGCCTGTTTCATATTTGCAAGGCACACACGGCCTCCGTGGTGGACAGCGCTGTCTTGCTCTCCCATGACGTTTCTCTGAAAGAGGTGTTTGTACCTCAGTCAGGCCTGGTAGGGAAGGGGAGCCTGTGGTCTCACCTGCGGGCGGACCACGGCCAGCATGGCGTGGCCGTGCGAATGGGGATTGGTGGAGGGCCAGGGCTCTCCAGGAAGTCTTCAGCGACCAACGTGATTGCCATCTGATCCTTTCTTTTATCCTATGCAAAGCCATGTGGGACACGTGGTAAGTCTGGCTGGATGGGTTCAGAGACCTGAATGAGCCCCAAGGACTGATTCAGGTTCTCGTTCTGTTTCTTTGGGATATTTGGAAAGTTTCCTCATCTCCCTACCATTTTCTTCCACATGCAAAATGAAAGATGGAATTTGGGCCTAAAACGCCCTGATACGTACGTAAAGCGACCCCAATCTCCAAAATGCTGGTCATCTTCCAATTAAGAAACCATCACGGTCTGGTCGGCAGCGCATCAATACCCGAAGTTACCACCAGAGGGCGCGCGGACACCGCCAACGCCTGCCAAGGATTCCGCCCTCGCTTTTTGCAGCTGGCCCAAGGGCTAGGGAAAGCAGCAGCTGGAATGCTGGCGCGGAGCCTGATCTACCCACACTTTATCCTGACTTTCTCGGCACTAACTATGGTGTCTCATTCGGCTCTGCCCTGCACAGGTGACCATTCACTGTAGGTGTGGAAATTAATTCACTTCAGACTGAACGATCGGGCTATTTATTAAGGATTCAGTGTGTGTCTCCTCTTATTTGAGAGTAGACCCCAGAGACGGGAGCTCAAAGCTGCAATGATGCAGGCAGAGCCTGCCGACTCCCTGCCGCTTGTCTTCAGCTGTGGTGATCACAGTGGTGTCCCATGATGAGCACCTTCAGGGGCCAGGGGGCAGCGCCGAGCAGTGGAGGCGCAGGGTTCAGGGAGGGATTTGTGAGGCTGCCTCTGGGCATTACCAGGGACCAGGTACATAGCAGAGAAGCCCTAATAGTGTTTCGCCTGTTGTACATAGGGTCGCTATGAGTCAGACACTGACTCGATGGCACCTAACAACAACAACAACAATATGCATGGGTGTATTTCCATCACTAAATTATACATAGGTTATTCAAATGTGCTATGGACTAAATCCACATTCAAAAATCATCTCAAATCACTTTTGCTGTGACAGAAAGCAGTGACCAGCCTTACTCGGGCCACCCTCAACCCTGGCTCTGTCTTCAACTTGGAAATTCCCCTGCCCCGTCCTCGCTCTGGGACACTTTTGGCTCATGGTCAGGGCATGCGGGAAGAGATCTCCTGATGATGCTGGCACCCAGAGGCACAGGGCAGATCCGCTGACCCCAGAAGCGGCCAGAGCCTGGGCAGCCCCCGAGGCAGAGGGAGGGGCCTCGCCCAATGCCGCGCAGTGAGCAAAGCTGTGCCTCCCCAGGACTTGCTCTTCTGACCCCTTTCTGCGTCTCTAGGGCCCAGCTTCCTCTCCTGAGGCCACACAGCACCACTCAAACCAGCCCAAATATCACTTGCGCTGGTTCACCCTTCTGTCCCTCTCCCCACGTCCCCGTGCGGTGGAATCCCTTGCTCCATCTCTGTGCCCCTCTGTTCCTGGACTTGTCCTTTTGTGCCTGTTATTCCTTTGCATGTATGTCTGTCTTACCAGACTTGGGCCTCAAGGACAGGGGCTGACACTGGTCGCTACTCACATTTACCCCTCTAGTGACCAACTGAGAAAAATGGATGTAAATGACACAAATGAATTAAGGAGTCCAAGCCCCAAACACAGCTCTTCTATGCACGACTGCCACCCTGATCCAAAGTCTGGGGTGGGGGTTAACGGGGTCCCCAGACGTACCCCTGACTGGACCCACACCCTTGCCACAACCAGAAGCCCGGAGCCCTGCCTTACACCTTCCAGATTGTGTCACATCCTCTTCCTCTTCTCTTCCGTCTCCACCAGAAAGCGGGACGAATCCTTTCTTATCTCTTCCCTTCCGGGGCCCCACGGTGGAGCACAGGGCCCCCAGGCTTCTCAGTGGAACGCGGAATCTGCTCGCCCCCGTGGGAGGCAGAGGATGGAAAGTACCAGGGTTGGCGAAGCTGTAGGGAGCCCACCAGGGCCTGAGCCTTCACCCGGAGCACTGGCCTCTTACAGCATCACACCTCTGCATCCTCTGGCCTCCCTCACGGTGTTGGACAGTCAGGGCCCAAGGAGGCCACTTAGCAGAGCTGCTGTCTGCGCTTGGTGGGCAGTGCGGTGCTGGAGATGGGACCTGGAAGAGCCTCTTCTGAGTGTACCGTCCTGGCTGGCTTAGGGAGCCTCGGATGCCTCCTTGTAATTTGGTCATAAATGTGTTGATTTTGAGTGACAAACTGAGTGCGAAACTCTTCATGAATGACAGGGGTTTTTTGTTGCCCCCTTTTGCTTGTTTCTGTTTTTGAGGCAGTGCTTTCCATGTAGCCCAGGCTGGCAGGGAACTCATGATCCTCCTGCCACCTCCCCAATTGCGGGATAATGACATGTGCCGCTGCACGCAGCCTCGTGATAGAGTTTTGAATGGACTGTATGGGTGATTCATTTCCTTATCTAATGTTTGAATCTTCATTCAAATAAGACACAGCAAAAGTGATTTGAGATGATTTTTGAATGTGGATTTAGTCCATAGCACATTTGAATATCCTATGTGTAATTTAGTGATGGAAATACACCCATGCATATTGTTGTTGTTAGGTGCCATCGAGTCAGTGTCTGACACATAGTGACCCTATGTACAACAGGTGAAACACTATTAGCGCTTCTCTGCTATTCATAGGGTTTTCAATGGTTGATTGTTTTTTAGGAGTGGGTTGCCGGGTCCTTCTTCCAAGCCTACAGCACTTGGTGTTCCCAGGCTGGCTCCCATCCAAGGACTAACCAGGCCCCACCCTGCTTAGCTTCTGAGATCTGACAGGATCTGAAGGGATTGGACACCACAGTGATACGGCAGCTGCAGGCACATTTACACAAAGACAAGGTGATTCACTGCACCATCGTAGCGTGAATAGATTTTCAAAGCACACATGTGTGAGCCAGGCCCTCTCGCAAGCTCAGTGTCTATGACCTTTGAGAGCCACCTGGACTCTTTGGACTAAGGCAGCCCCACCTCTCTTCCCCAACCTTGGAATTCCTGAATGCGGATAAGCAACCCAGAAAGGGAGGGGGCTGTCCCACCACCTGTCTCTGAAGGTGATTTATTGCCACCCAATGCCACCCCCATCCCAATACTGCACAGGGGAGGAAGAGCGCGTCAATCCCTTGTGACTCTCCTTAGGGCTGAGCCCTGCCTTCCGCTCTCACGCTGCGGCAGCGTAGTCAGGCAGTGTGGCTGTCGCTGACCAGGCATCTTCCACCTGGAGAAGACACTGGCTGAGGAGGCACTGCAACTACCAATGGATGTGATGGGGTTTTGTTGTTGTTGACAAACAAGAAAATATGCTTCTTAGGAAACCATACACAACAACAACAACCCTAACAACAACAACAAGGAAACCATAGGCCACACACACTATCCATGATGTTGTAATAATTCAAAATATGAATTGTTTTTTGAGATTGACCTTCAAATCCCAAATCCCCCTCCACATAACTCACACCAAAATGTCATCTTCCTGGAAAGAACCTAGTTTAGCATGATTGCCTGTTTCTCGGCCAAGGAACCTAAGACCCCTGGAGGTTGGGAGGCCCACCCATGCTCCTCAGCCGCCTCCCTTTCTGTAGGGCAGGGAGAAGCGGGTGTTTGCCACACTGGGAAGACCAGGAACAGACCTCTGAGGCTCTGACAGCCATCTGGGTGACTGGACGGCAGGTGGGCGTGGTTTCCAGACTTCCTGCCTGGGAGGGCAGGTGCCCGTGAGACCCCTGCAGCGGCCTGTGCTCTCCACTCCGTTGGAGCATCTCTCCTGTCCCCCCTACAGAAATGTGCTGTCCCCAGCCTCAGACAATGCTCACAGAGGGTGGTTTGTGCCGTGCACAGGATGGGTAGGGCATGGAGGTCTCCGTGGTTACCCCCACGGAGGCTCTGGGGGGACGCAGGGCACCGGCACAGTCAGGGCCAGAGCGGGGCAAAGCTCAGACTTGGTCTGCCCAGCACCCAGGTGCGGATGAATTCTGGTGCCAACTCCCAAGGGACCCCACAGGCTGTCAAGGCATTCCCAGCAACACCCCACGCCTTAGCATAACAACACATCTGAGCTGTTAAACAGTAAGGAGACAAGGTTCATCTGGCTCGTGGTTTCAGAGGCTCTGTCCATGCCTGGGCGACCCCGTTGCTCTCGGCCTATGGCGAGGCAGCAACTCAGGGCACAGCGTGGGGAGCAGAAGCCAGGAAGAAAGAAAGAGAGGAGGTACCAAGGCCCGCCATCCCCTCAGGGGCCCACCCCGAGGGCTAAGGGCCTCGCACAGGGTCCCCCACCTCCCGACAGGGTCACCCTGGGGACCAAGCCTCAAACACATGAAACTTTGGGAGACAGTCAAGGTCCAAACTATGGCACCAGCCCTTGGGGCCTTGGCAAATGCTTTCTGTTCTGGATTCTCTGCTTCCCGCATGGGAAGGAACAGGAATATATCCATAATGCTGATGAGGTACCTAAGGTTCAGAGATGTGAAGTCACTTACCCGGAGCCACACAGCTTCTGCACACAGAGGCTCTGGTCAGATTTACCAGGGAACCAGCTGAGACTTTTAGTACACCTACTTTAAGATTCAGGAAACTTGCCTGTGATCATATAGCAAGTCAGTGGTGGACCTAGATGGGTTGCTAGTCTAACCCTCTGTCTCTTATACCATACTCTCCCTAACCCATGAAATATAGGACTTGTGGTGTTCAGGTACAATGTCCTTTCTAGTTGTCTTTTTCTTTTTCCTTTTTTTTTTTAGAAAAAAATTATTTACTTATTTATTTATTGTGTATCTTATTTTTTTCTTTTCATTACTGGGCTGTTGAACCCAGAGCCTGGCACATACTTGCAAGTGCTCTACCACTGGGCTGCACCTCTATCCCATTTTATTATTTTATTGTTTATTTTGAGTCAGGGTCTCACTAAGTCACGAAGGCTGCCTCTGGCCTTGAACTTGCGATCCTCCCGCCTCTGCCTCCCACGTCACTGGGATTAAAGGCGTGCACCACCAAGCCCGACTTTAGCTACCTCTTTCTTCAACAGTGATTGTGAGAACCACAGTGGTCAAAACAATGTTGGTAGGAGACCATGAATTATGGACTGTTGTTTATGTTATATCCTTGATATGCAGGGGTCTGTATCGTTACCCAGATTTCCCAGGCAAGGAAATGGAAACTAACTCAAGTTAAAAAAACAAAAACAATAAACCCCAGCTCAGACCAGCTGCTAAAGCTGTAGGAAGGGGCTAAGTGAAAGGCCTTGGAGGGGAGGGGGTGGGGCTTCTGCTGAGCCTCAGGCATTCCTAGATTTGCGAGGTAGGAAATTAGCTGGGGACTTTATGCTGCTAACACCCTTGGGAAGTCACTCAAGGCACTTAAGGGACTGAGCTGTAAGGGCCTCCTGCCCTGTCTTAGAGGCGAGGAGGCGGACAGCAACCTGACAAGGTGGCGCTGCAAAGAGGGAGAACTGCTGCCGTACCAGCCTGGTACGTGGGCGCTGCTGGGAGCGATTTTGCACTTAAAATTCTCCACATTCACATCAGCACCCCTCTTTCTCCTCCTGCCGTTTGAACTTCCAAGAAGAGCTTCGCAACCTGATGTCTCCCTTGAGAACCTGCCAGGACCGCGAGGCTCAGACCCTCTGGGATCGGGGCTCAGGCTGCGTCCTCCTCGGCAGCCAGCCTGCAAGGGCCATGCGCGAATCGCATCCCCTCACTGGCAGCCTGAAACCCCTCCAGGGCTGCCCTCTGTCTTCATGGTGGGCCCAAACCCCCCACCCCACCCCCGTGATGTCTGAGCCCCCACGCTGCCCTTTATTTCCCAGGGTCCAACCCTTCTGCCTCCTACGCCTGGAGCATTGAGCACCTGGCCCTCAATTCACTCTCTGGGTGTCAGCTCCGGCAACTCTCCTGGGTCCATGTGCGGGCCGAGTGCCCTGCTGGGCTTCCTCGGCGGGTGGCACCCACCCCAGCCCTGCCCACATCTACCTCTGCTCTGGCGTCCTCTTCAGACTCCTATGCACTGGACCTGGGCCCTGGGCACCACGCTTTTTGAAACACTTAGCTCCATGTCTGCTTTCTGTGTGGAGAGAAGAAAAGGAGGCAGGAGGGGAAGGAGGAGGAAGGACGGAGCGAAGGATGGGCAGAGGTTAAGAGCCAGCCAGCGGTGACTTCGATCAGCCCCACCAGAAGGTGGGGAGGCCGTGCTCCTGGCCTGTGTGTGACTGGTGCAGCGCCTGGAGCCAAGCTGCAGCCCAGACATGCCGTGAAGAGGGGAGGGACAGCGAGGAGAGGAGGGACAGCGAGGAGAGGAGGGACAGTGAGGAGAGGAGGGACAGCTGGCAAGGAAGCTTGCAGGTCTCCTCAGGCGGGTGCAGGGTGTGGCTGCGCACAGGGAAGCGGGGAGGATTGGGAAAGCCCAGGAGTCCTGGAAGGCAGTGCTTCCGCCCTTCTTCCTCCAGAGAGGGAGCAGCCCGGCCCTCTGTCCATTCCTTCTGCAAGACTCATGCACCCTCTCCACAGGAGTCCAAGGCAACCCCGAGCCAGGGCGCAAACTCACACCACCAGACCTGTCCTTTCCCAGCAGACAGAAGCCACCAAGGGAGCCAGCCCAGGGCTTCCGGGAGTCCAGCCTGCCTGACCAGCTGAGCACAGTCAGGATGACTCCCCGGACCCAATGCTCAGGTGTGCCCCATGTCACGAGTGAGCATAACCAGAGGAACTGTGTCACTGTGTTGTCACAGGGAGCCTCCTGGAGGGGACAGATTCTTCCAGCCAGTCCCTGGCAAGCTCTGTGCCTCTCAGCCAGGTGGGTGTCTTTGCCCTCAAGGAACCAGATTCCCCTCATCCTGTGGTCCCCCATCCCCCTTTGGAGCTATGAAAATCACCACTATCCCAAAATGTTCTTTCGAGGACTTGGCCTCCTTGCCCAGTGTGGATCCTTGGCTGTTTATATTAAGAAAGCTGAGGGCGGGGCTAAGCTAACTGTGTCCAGAGCCGAGAGTCCCCCTGGAGCGTGGGACACAGATCCTCCGGAACAGCATGGTGTGACCCTTCCCAACATGGCTCCTCCGCTGTGGGCCGTGCCATCCTGCTGTGGTCACCTGCATGCAGTAAGCGATGCCCCGTTCCCTGAGTGTGCAGAGGATAAGAACCCTTAGCGCGTGTTCTCAGGCTCCCCAATGCTCCCTCGGGAGACCTATCCAGCACAGACACAACACCTTACTGACATTTCTCAACACTTCTTCAGCAAAGGCAAAAAAAACTAAAGTCAATCAAACTCATGATTTGCTCAGATTTTGCAAGGAAACTCTGTGCACAGGCCCTTTAAAAAGCCAGTTTTCCCTAGTGGGCTCCTCAGTCTCAGCCAGCCTCCACGTCTTGCCCCAAAGCTGTTCTCTCTCTCTCTCTCTCTCTCTCTCTCCATTCATTCTCTTCCTCTCCCCCACCTTCCTCTTGGGAAACCCCACTCCAGCCTCCCGTGAGAGAATGCACAGCCTTAACACATAGCAAGGAAAGAAATAGTTCCCTGATTACTAAGGCGTCTCTCATGTCCCCAGGAGTTAGAAACTCATCGTGAAGCAAGGTAGTGTTTGGTTTCTTTCCCGTTCTACCTCATGGCTGTTGGGATAATCAAGGCACACTGTCACCTTCTCTGTATATCTCAGGAGGTGGGGAAGTTGGGATTCTTCCAGGCAGGACCTAATGACATGGCTGTGTCATCCTGGGGAAGGTGAAGAGGTGAGCAGAGGAAGTTCAGATCCTCAAAGAGAATCAAATAAAATTCAAGGTACCGAAATAAACAGCCAGCATGCTTATTCGACTAAATGGCCTGTGTAGAAATAAAAATAGATCTCTTAAAGAAAAGAGCCTTTCCCTGTGGAAGATGCTGTATGGCCAGGCTGGAGGAACGCCCGTCACACCTTGGTGCCCACTCTTGTGTGAGAAGTGGGCAGAGCTAGAGAAGAGGGGAACAGAAGGATATAAATCTTCCCTCCCGTAACTTTCCACCTTCAAAAAATATGTTCCAATACCTTTTGGAGAAAGATTCTTTGAAGAAATATGTTCCAATATCTTTTGGGACAGATTCTTCCAGCCAGTCCCTGGCAAGCTCTGTGCCTCTCAGCCAGATGGGGATCTTTACCAGCTTCCCCCAATCCTGTGGTCACCAATACCCCCTTGAAGCTATGAAAATCGCCACTATCCCAAAGTGCTCTTGTGAGGACTTGGCCTCCTTGCCTGGTTCACTTTGTTGATGCCTAAGATGGCAGACAAATAGGGCTGGGATTTAGCTCAGTGGGTAGAGCGCTGCGCTGCAGTCTCTGAGGTCCTGAGTTCAATTCCCAGCACCCCAAAAATGAGAGAAGGGCCTGGCAACCCACTCCCAAGGCAATTCCCGAAATAGGCAGCCATTGAAAACCCTATGAGGGTCGCTATAGGGCACCTAACAACAAGAACAAGATGGCAGAGGAACTCATAATTTGAAGAACTCATGCTTTGATTTAACCCTTTTACTACCAATCTCAAAATAGACCACAATAAGTATTTTATTCCAGAAACTCTTTGTTACAATAAGCAAAACAAGAACATGAGTAGCAAAATAATTGGAATGTATAATATGAGTTTATAAAATACCTTTTTCTACCACCTTCTTGATTTTCTGTCAAATTCAAACACACTCACTTTTTGACATACATGTCCCGATAGTAGTCAAAGGGTTAAAGAAGATGCCTAGCATTGAGGTTGAGCAACTACTGTATTAATGAGGAACTAGAGTAAGAAATCCTGCAGCCATAGCCCTCTGGCATGAGATCCCATCAGATCTCAGAAGCTAAGCAGGATTGGACCTGTTTAGTACTTGGATGGGAGACTGCCTAGGAACACCAGGTGCTGCAGGCTTGGGAGAAGGACCCGGCAACCCACTCCCAAAAATCAATTCACCATTGAAAACCCTATGAACAGCAGAGAATCACTGACAATAGTGTTTTCCCTGTTGTATGTAGGGTCTCTATGAGTTGGATACCAACTTGATGGCACCTAAAATCAACAACAAAGACAAGAAAAAAGAGAGAGAAGGCTCAAATAAAATCAGAAATGGAAGAGAAGATACTACAATGGATGCCTCAGAAACACAAAAGATCATAAAAAACTAGTATGAATAATTTATCCCAAAAAGTGGGTAAGCTAAAAGAAACAGATAAGTTCCTAGAATGTGAAACCTGCCAAGACTGGACCATGAATAAAGGAGAAAAGCTGGCATTGGCTATAAGAACTTACATACCCTCCAAGAGAATGGAGGTCCCCCAAAATTAAACACAGAGCCACTATATGATCCAGCAATCATACTTCTGGGTATTTACCCTAAGGAATAGAAATCAGTATCTCAAAGCAATAACTGCACTCCCATGTGCATTGTAGCCTTACTGACAATAGTAAAAATACTGGAACAACCTAGATGCCCATTGGCGAATGAATAGATAAATAAAGTGAGGCATATACACACAATGGAATACTGTCCTTAAGAAAAAAGAAAGTCAGCTGAGCACAGTGACATGTGCCTGTAGTCCTAGCTACCTGAGAGACTGAGGCTGGAGGATTGCAAGTTGAAGGCCAGAGGCAGCCTTTACAACCAAGTAAAACCCTACCTCAAAATAAAAAAATGGAAAAGGAGATTGGGGTAGAGCTCAGTGGTAAATCACATTCGCAGCATGGGTGAGGCCTGTGTTCAACTCCCCAGTACTGCAAATAAACAAAGACAGACAGAAAAGAGCGGATGAAAGTCATGCCATCAGCAGCAACCTGGGTGAAACTGCAGCACAGCATGCTGTGTGAAAGCAGCCAGTCACAGAAAGACAAACCCCGCAGCACCTACGGCTGTGTGGACTCTGACTGTTCATCTCAAGGAAGCAGAGTGCCCTGGTGGCCTGATAGCTCTTGCTGAGGACTTCGAGGACTACGTTGAGTAGAAGCGGCAAGGGTGGGCATGCCTGTCGTGTTCCTGATCTTAGAGGAAAGTCCTCCTGCTGGTCATCCTCTCCTAGAGTCACCTGGGAGGCACAGGCCAGGCAGAAGAGGACGTGCTCCCTGCCCTGCCCAGAAACTCCCTGAGCCGCCTGCGGAGCTGGAAACAGCCGCTTCGTAGGAAGAGGCTGCGGATGAGCCACCCTGTGAACCCACACAGAGACTGAGAGGCCACCAAGCAGAGCACACATGTGGAGAGAGAGACAGAGACAGAGAGAGGGAGAGAAGGAGGAAGGGAGAGAGAGAAAGGGGGGGAGAGAGAGAGGAAG
>VMDO01010705.1:6049-70466 GCA_007922755.1 Pedetes capensis | reverse complement strand
TAGGGTCATTCGCAGCAAAATGGATGGAATTAGAGAAAATTATTTTAAGTGAACGAACACAAGCTCAGAAAGAGAAACAACACATGTTCTCACTCATATGAGAGAGCTGACTCAAAATTACAAGAAGGAAAAATCCTACTCAAAGGTCAGATCACATTAAAAGTGGGGGAGGGAAGATAAGAATGAGGTCAATATAAATAGACTAGAAATCGCATGTAATTGTTCTAACAAGATAGAAACAAAGACCACTACAGGAAAAGTTTCTATCTTAAACAGAAATGGAACCCAAGGACATATAGAAAAATACTATATAGTAAAAGATAGAGAAAACCTGGATGGGAAACTTAGATGGGAACGGGGGGGAGGGGGGGAAACATAGAGGAGGGTAAGGGGTAACCTATATGAATAATGCTTATCAAATTGCATATATGAAAATTGTCACAATGAAAAGCATGTCAAAATGAATCACATTATGATGTACATTAAAAATTTCTAATAAAAAAAAAAAGAACAACATGGCCGGATCAATCACCTTCCTTGTTGGCCCACCTCAGAGGTGGGCGTTTGCTCTCGGCTAGTGTCCCTGTCCCTCTTTTCCACTCCCTGGGTGTAGGTGTGGCATGGTCTCCCAGAGCCAGAGTCTAGCCCAAGCAGAAAACACAGCCAGGGCTGGGGATGGGCACCAGACTGGGGTCCCCAACACAGAAGTCAGGATCTATCAGGTTGAATGAGCTTGCTGTGTGTCCGGTGGCAGGATCACTGTCCAGTCCGAGCAACATATATTGACCAATTTGTTTTAAAGAAATGAAAATCCAATGACCACCTCCTGGTCCTCTTGAGAAGGCATGAAATGTGAGATCTCTGGATACCCAGAGATACACTTAGGGAGGTGGTCGTGAGCCCAGCAAAGATGTCAGCCAGCCTCCTTATTAGGGATGGCTACTTCTACTCAGGCCCTGATTGCTACTCACCAGACTTGCCTTCCATAGAAGGAGAAGAGTCATGGAGCTAAAGTATGTGTTTTTACTGTCAAATCTCTGTTGGAATCCCGCAAGGGCTCCTTCCTTTCCTTTGCCTTCAGGGGGTTTAAACCAAAGCACACTGAATGAATCTCTCTGAAGCTCTGCTTTGATCTGGCCAGCCAGCCAGAGCATTCAAAATACACATATAGTCCCAACCCAAAGCCTTTGGATTAAATCTGATGTGATTATTTATTCCAGGAACTGGTCTTTGTGAAGAGAGTCCAATGATTTT
Organism: Pedetes capensis; assembly: GCA_007922755.1. NCBI lineage: Eukaryota > Metazoa > Chordata > Mammalia > Rodentia > Pedetidae > Pedetes > Pedetes capensis. The sequence continues at coordinate 69,212 of VMDO01010705.1, read as the reverse complement.
ACAGGTGGACTTGGCATCATTTCCTGCTACATGAAGGCTCTGCCGTTCCCCAGAATTAAACCCATGGCTTTACGGGAGGTACTCTTTCCTTCTGCTGTGCAGGTGAACCTGGGTTTCCATAGATGAGTTTCCATGCATAGACAGGCTCTTCCCAAAGCAGTCCGGGACTCTTTCAGCGTCCTACACCTCTGCACACCCAAGTCTTTCTGCCGAAGGTCCCCTCTCACACTTTTCTGGTTCCAGAGGACTCATTCATTCTTCATTCACAGCTCTGGGTTTTCCTGGCCTCCTGTGACCTGAGTGGCCTTTGCTCACATGTCTGCCAGAGTACTTAGTCCTGCAAAGACTCCCCTCTCATTACACAGGTGTCTCTGGCATTCTCTGGCAGGACTCCAGGATAGGCAGTGCAGTATTCAAGTTTATGTCACCAGCTGGCATGCTAGGCAATCAGGAAGAAAAGATTTAAAACCAGCTGGCAATGCCTGTAGCACCTGCAACACAGGCAGGGCTCTGGGCAGGGGATGCCTCCTGGGGAGCAAGGTGGCTGAAGGACATCCCTTAGGGTGGAAGTCACAGGCGGAGAGCCCTGTCACATGCACCCACTAGGGAAGGGAGGCTGCTGCCCAGGACTGGTTGTCCCTGGGCACATGTGGTCCCCTCTTTTCCCCTCTCCTGACACTCCATACACTGTACCCTCATCCAGTCTGCACTCCATGCCAGCCTGCTCATTCCAAGGTACTACTGCAAGAATCTCAGTAGTGCCTCTAACTCTCTCATTCACTCACGGTTGGAGCTGGCAGCGCCCAAAGATCATCTGATCTAGGGGCCTCCCCTGGAGCACACCGAGCCTTAGGGGTGGGTGGGGAGGCCCCGGGAGCCCCATACATGCGTGCTTCAGGGAGATTCCAAACTGCTGGGTTCTGGGCCGCCCCACCCCCTCCCCTCTCCATTCAGTTTTGATTGATTGGTAATAGGTATAAATGGGCTTCCACATGAAATATCTTTTTTCTTTTTCAAAAAAAAAATGATTCTGCTAATAAAACAAGATTGAAAAGCTTGAAGGCTAGAAAGAGAGGGTGACTTATCCAAAGTCTTTATCGAGTAAATGGCAGAGCAGGGGAGATATCAGCTTATCAGCTTCTCCAAACTTTCCAATCAGCAGCTTCTGGTGGCAGGCACAAGCCATTTCCAAACTCATTTGCACTTAAGGACTAGGCTTGAAGCTCATGCTCTGAAGTTCCTAGTAAACAGCCAGAGGCTTCACTGCAGGTAAAGATTACTGGTTATAGGCTCACAGGGAGCTGACTGCACAAGTGAACCTTTCCACTCTACTGCAAAGTCACAGAACCAGCCTGCAGCTCAAGACCCCAGAAGGTTTTAATCACGTAGTAGACCCAGTTTGAGGGAGAGTGAGCTGGTGACTTGGATAGGGCCAGTCTGGGAGTCATAGACCCTGATGGTCATCAGCTCCAGAAAAGCTAGCTCCCTGATTTCACCTTATACCAGTAAGAATGGCCAAGATCAATAAAACAAATAACAACATATGCTGGCGAGGTTGTGGAGAAAAGGGAACACTCTTACACTGATGGTGGAGCTGTAAATTGGTCCAACCACTGTAGAAATCAATATGGAGGCATCTTTAAAAAAAAATAAAAATTGATCTACCGTATGACCCAGCTATAACACTATAACACCAAAGGGAGATATGTCATCATACCACAGAGACACCTGCATCTCCATGTTCAATGCAGCACTTTTCACAATAGCAAGGATATGGAATCAACCAAAGAGCCCATCAACAGAAGATTGGATAAAAAACGACTATGGTACGTATATACAATGGAATACTACTCAGCAATCAAAAAAATGAAATAAGGTCATTCGCAGTAAAATGGATAGAATTGGAGAAAATTATTTTAAGTGAATGAACACAAGCTCAGAAAGAGAAATACCACACCACATGTTCTCACTCATATGTGGGAGCTGAATCAAAATTATAAGAAGGAAAAAATCCTATGCAGAGGTCAGAACATAATTAAAAAAAGATAAGAATGGTATTATTGTAGATGGACTAGAAAATTCATGTAATGGTACTGACAATAAAAAGAAAGTTCACTACAGAAAAAGTTTCTATCTTAAACAGAATTGGAACCCAAGAACATATTAAAAAAATATTACCATAAAAAGACAAACAAATGGAAGAGAAGTCTTTGGTGGGGGGTGGATGGGGGAAGGAAGTGCACAAGAGAGTGAGGGGGGACTTGTCTGTATAATGTATAACAAAATGTATATATGGAAATGTCACAATGAAAACCATGTCAGAATGAATCACATTAAGGTGTACATTAAAAATTTCCAATTAAAAAAAAAGCTGGTTCCCTCTCCCCTGGCTGTCACCTTCTGGTATAGCACAGAGCCCACCATACTGAAGTCCACCAAGAAACCCATCAGAGCTGCCCAGGGCAGAACTGTGTCCACAGCCTGAGGTAGCTCCAGCACTTTCTATCCCCTTCCACTGGAAGGGACCCAGTGTCCATGTGGTAGGGCAGAGATAGTGCCTGGGTGATCTACACATCCACAAAAAATAAAAGAAGGGAACAGGGAGGGTGAGCCAGGGCAGCCAAAATATAGGTGCAGTTCAAAACTTGACATCAAGTGATGGTGATATGACAAGTCCACAGCAATTCATTTAGTGGATATAGGTCACAGCCTTGTCTAGGAATGCAGTGAACAAGGTTTTAGACTTCTAATCAAGGGTAATGATTACTGTGCATCTATGAGCCAGGGCCAGTATGTTGATGTCAGTAGTATTATTATCTTTATTTTACTGATTAAACTGAGGCCTAAATAAGATCAACTGTGTATTAAGTCAAGCAAACAGACTCACAGTCAAGTAATTGGCTTCAGGAACCCAGAGAAAACTGCAGCCATAAAATCCTCTACTGAACAAAGAAGGTCCTTCTGCTCACAGGGCCTGGGGAAGAGGGAGAGGCCACTGGATCAGCTACAGAGCCGGGGATGCTCACGGTACTGGATTGCAAACCAGCCATCCTCCAAAATCCCCTCAAAAGACACCCAGTCCTTCCATAACTATTTCCCACCTACCAGCGATGGCCAGGTGCCCCTCTGGGAACTAGCTATCCCGTGATGAGTGCACCTGCCATGGTCAGTGCATCTGTGAAGAAAAGTCTAGATGTCTGTTCTGTGCTGCATGTCTGTGACAATATCGCTAAAGGGACCCTAAGCACTTTGTGGCAGTTTAAAGAGTCCCACGCCAGGCATCAGGAGGTCATTTCTCTCTGCAGCCCATTCTCCCCAGACCTCCTGCATTTGGACCCTCTGGATTCGATTGTCTGTTTACAGCCTCCTGTCCCTATGAATCCCAAGGGCCTGCCCAGCTCCCAGAGCCAAACTGAACAGCTGCCAAGGGCCACCGTGATGCCACCACCTGGCCAGCTCACCCAGAAAGAAGCGTTTCTGGATGTTTGCACCAGAAAGATTCCTTCCCCAAACACCCTGGCAGGCTGATGAAGAAAGGCTTAGGTAAGCCAGGAGACTGCGTATGGCTGGCCACCCTGGGAAAGCAGATTCGGTCATGAACTCACCAGCTGATAGTTGCTGTGCTAGGATCTGGATCTGATGTCCCCAGGCCCCATGTGTTAAAGGTTGGTCCCCAGCTTGGTGCTATTGGGAGGTAGTGGAGCCTTTCAGGAGTGAGGCCTAGAGGGAGGTCTTAGGTCGCTGTGGGCGTGCCCTTGAAGGGGACTGTGGAACACAAGTCTCTTCCTTCCTCTCTCTCTCTCTCTCTCTCTCTCTCTCTCTTCGCTTCCTGACCACTGTGGGGTGAGTAGTTTTGGTCCCCCAGGTGCTCTCACCCTAACATTCTGCCCCACCACAAGACTCATCATTCACAAATCCACACGTGGAGAGCAACAGGACCAACCAAGCATGCCTCCAAAATTATGAGCCAAAATGAAACTTTCCTCTTTGTAAGTTGATTATCTCATGTACTTTGTTACGGTAACAGAAAACTAACATACATTCACTGGGCAAGAAGTAACTATTGAGTGACTGCTGGTGAGCATTTGGTGGATATTACTGAAGATAACAGACAAAGATCTCTGTCTTACTGAGTTTTGATCAGGCAGGAAAAGGAAAGGAAACAATAATTATAATACATAAATCTCTACATGAATGGATTTCAGGTGTCTGTGGAAAAAAGAACAGTAAGCAAGGTAAGTACGGGAGAGGGTGCCAGTGGGGGAGGGGTCAGAGCTAGTATTTATGGGGTGTTTGAAGTTAGAGCCGAGGAGAGGTGAGAGCTGAGCAAGCACTTGAAGAAGGTGAGAGAGAAGAAGTCAAGAACACACCCTGGGGAAGAAGAGTCCTCTAGGTTGTTGTTGTCAGGTGCCACCAAGTCAGTGTCCAACTCATAGCAACCCTACATACAACAGACAAAACAGTATTGTCAGTGCTTCTCTGCTATTCATAGGGTTTTCAATGGATGATTGTTTTTTGGGAGTGGGTTGCTGGGTCCTTCTCCCAAGCCTACAGCATCTGGTGTTCCCAGGCAGTCTCCCATCCAAAGACTAACCAGGTCCAACCCTGCTTAGCTTCTGAGATCTGAAGGGCTTGGAGGCCATAGTGCTATGGTTGCAGGCATAGTCCTCTCGGTAGAGTACACAAAACAGCCAAGGTCCTTGGCCTGCTTGCAGCAGAGCCAGTGGGCTGGAGTGGATGGAGGGGAGTGAGTGGGGAGAAGGCAGTGGGAGGTGGCAGCAGGGAGCCACGTGTTCCTGCAGGACCCTGCAATCCCTGGCACAGACATTGTCCTTTTACCTTAGTAGCAAAGCGACATGGGATAGATGCCATTGCCCAGTTGAGTCTGTGGTGGCTTTGGCTGCCAAAGGGAAGGGACATGAAGGCAGGTAGCTGTAGGTGCGTGGATTTCCACAGAGGGGTAAGGTCTACAGATGGAAGACGCAGGACCCCAGGGAGACGAGGAGGGGGCGAGCAAAAAAATAGAAGCCAGAGCCAGCTGTCCTGGAAGCGCACCGAGAACATAGCATGAAGGCCAAGAGAGCAAGCGGCACTGTGGGAAGGCTGCTGACCTCCCCGATTTGAGAACTGACAGATGACCACTGACTTTAAACACCTGGGGGCCACCAGAGAGCATGGGAAGACTAGAGTGAGCCGGATGCAGTGGTGTACGCCTGTCATCCCAGCAGCTTGGAAGGCAGAGGCAGGAGGATCACAGGTTTGAGGCCAGAGGCAGCCTGCATAACTTATCAAGACCTTGACTCAAGATAAAAAACTTTTAAGAAAATGGATTTGGGATGCCGCTTAGTGGTAGAGGATTTGCAAATCATGCAGGAGGCCCTGAGTTCAAACAAGAGTACTACAAAAAAAAAAAAAAAAAATAGAGTGAGCAAATGAGCCTGATTGGAGAGGGGCCAAGCACAAGTGGAAGGAGGGACTTTCCTGGAAAAGGAAACAAACATTGGAGAGAAGGCTGGGGAAGAAACTTTGTTTCTGTTGACTTTTATAAATAGGAGAAATCCCTACATGATTGGTAAAACCCAGGAGAGCACAGGAGAGATTTCTGGGGGAGAAATAGAGAATTCCTGGAGCCTTGAACATGGCTGGCAGGAAGGAAGGGATCCCCAGAGTCAAGGCACACAGGAGCCAGCCTGGCTCATCCATGGATACAGGCAGGCCAGAGAGGTGGGATGTGGTGGTCAGAGTCTCAGCAAGCTCCCCTCAGGCTTCTTCCTTACTCTTGGTGAAGAAGCTGGAAGTTCAGTGCTGTGAGAAGAGAGGAAAGATTTCTCAGGGGCAGGAAAGGGGCAGAGTGACTTGACTCGGCAAGGATGGTCCGATCACTGGAGGTGTTAGGACCCTTAAGAGTTTGAAGGTTATAAACGTCAGGAGGGACCCATCTGCGGTGTGTGGTTTTCTCCAGCCACAGGCCCTGCCTCCGGTAGGAGCTAGCTAAGGCCACTGGGCTGCAGGCATGAAAATTGCGATTCTGACAGCCAAGCATTTTAGGGGACAGAAAACGTTGATGCCACAACATTGTACCTGCCTCAACCCCCAAATACCCATTAGTGGCTCTCTAGGGCTGAACATTTATGAGCAGCAGAGACAGAATCTAACAAACTGCCCTTGTGTCTTTGGACAGAGCACATTGAGAAGAGGTGGCATTCTGCAGTGTTACTCTGCCGAAATCGCCTCTCGGGAAGGACTAGGGGAAGCACTATTTGGCCAAGCTGCTGGATCTGGAAGTCAGCTGTGAGCAGCCAGCCCACCTCCAGCTGGTTGGCAGGCGTCTGTCATGTAGGGTGCCAGCCCCTACCCCGCATTTACCTGCCAGGCAAGTTTCCCCTCTGGGCTGCCTCTTCTCCTCATGGGGTAACTGACCATGGCTCATTTATGTGCTCTCTGCCTCTGGTCTGTGAGGCCTCAGTGGCCTTTTTGGTCGCATGGCCCAGAGTTCCAGGAATAGAGCATTCTTGCCAGGCTTCTGCCAGGCAGCAATGGGCCATGACTGGAAGGCCAGATGCCATGACCAAGGACATGAAATGGGGTTGGGGAGGGCAGGCATCCCTCATGAGGCAGCACTCCTTTTAGAATTCAAATCAGCACCATAAAAAATAACATAACTGGACTTAGGATTTCAAACCCTAAAACATCAAGCGTAAGAGAGGTGTGTGGCATCAAGCTGATGCCCACCAAGGATTGCTGTAACAGGGACAGTAATAAGAGCTTTCAGGTTTGTGTCTTGTTCCTTTGCATCGACCCAGGTCTTAGGCTGAGAGTAAAGGAGGTACTCTCAGCACCTCCTTGTTAGCTCCTTATGTCTTCTCAAAGATGATGCCTCTTTTTGTGTTTGTGTTTGTTGTTTAGAAAACATTTCTAAGCACACTTATCAGCGATTAGAAAAAGAAAGGGCCAGGGACCTACTGAAATATCAGCTCTTGAAGAAACTAGGAGTGTGCAATTGTACGAGCTGGGGAGGGACCATACTGCCACCAACTATTATTAAGTGTCATTTTTCCAACACAAAGAGATGGCAGAAAAGCCCGTCTCAACTTTGGAATCATTTTAAAAGAGGCAATAATGACATATGAGCTGTGTCACAATGAAAGAAACAATTGCTCAGATGCTCTAGAGTGGTAGCATCTACCCTGCTCTTTCTTCCACTTCTTTTCCACATCCCCCACCACTATTTTGATCGAACCATTATAATAAGAATCCATTGAAACAGTGAAAGCCTTATTTGTTTTCGTTATTTTTTCTAAATAGGAAAGGCAATAAACATCACCAAGAATGTATCATGAGCAACACTTTCTCTCTGATGCATCAACAAAAGCAATCAATATAAATTACATTTGTCAAGGAAGGAAATTCTGTGAAACCCAGCCTCTGAGTAGGGAGTGGGCAATGACTAGTGCAAACCCCTTTCCCTAGCAAAGTCTGCCACCATGTGGAACCTGGTAGTATTGCAGTAGCCAATCCAAAAATCCCCTATCCGTTTGGAGACTTTCCCTAAGACAAAGGGATGTTTTGAGCCAAAGCCCCATAGTCAAAATGTAACTAAAAAACCCTCAAAACGATTATTTGGAGCTGAAGGTTTACCACAGTTGGTAGAGTGCTCACTTAGCATGCACCGAGGGCCTGGGTTTGATCCCCATCACCAGACACACACACAAAAAAAAAATTATCAGAAAGAAGCCAATTTCATCCCACTTCTAATCAGCTTGGAACACAACGGGAGATATCTAGAATTAGTGGTATATTTTGGTTTAACAAGCTAGCTTCAGGCTGATGCCTTGGGGTCTAGAGAGATGGGCTGGAGGAGAGAACCATAGTAGAAGGAAGACAGAAGTTCAGACTGATGTTTTCCTTCTTTCTTTCTTCCTTCCTTTCTTTCTTTCTGTTTTTCTTTTTCTTTTTCTTTTTCTTTTTCTTTCTTAAGGTAGAGGGCAAGCAGGTCTGTCTGGGTTTTTTGTTATTTCTTGCTCTGGATTTTTCCTCTCTATGACCAATAGACCAAGGCAGTAATGTCCTTGAAGCCCCTACTCAGAGGTATCTGGGGTAGCCAGGTGGCAGCACTGGAATTTTCAGAGAAAATGCCTAAAAGTGAGATTGCTGCTCCTATCAAATCAGCCAGTGGTCCCGTGGGCAGATGGGAGCCTGTCTGAATGGTGAGGGACAGGCCAGCACAGTGGCGATGCATAACACAACCCCACAAGTCCCAAGGGACAAGGGAAAGCTCTTCTGCCAGAAGCCCCAGGCAAGATGAGAGATGCCCATGAGGTCAAGTGGCTGTCCTGGGGGCTGTCCACTTCAGCGTGATGACAGTCTTGCCACAGTACGAGGTAGCAGGGTGATGGCCCAGAGACCACCTGATGAAGGTGGAGAAAGGGAGACCAGATCCTCCTTCTCCATCCCTGGAGCACCCTGAAGTCCTCTCACAGCCGAGCCCAGCCCAGCCCAGCAGATTCTGGCTGGTTGTTGTCTCCCTGGATTATGAACTCCTGACAGGCAGGACAGTGATTCTGCATCTCTGCATAGCCAGGACCTAGCAAGGGGCCTGAAAAATTGTTGTTGTTGTTTTTGTTAGGTGCTGTCGAGTTGGTATCCGACTCATAGTGACCCTATGTACAATAGACAAAGCACTATTGTCAGTGCTTCTCTGCTATTCATAGGGTTTTCAATGGAGGATTATTTTTTGGGAGTGGGTTGCCAGGTCCTTCTCCCAAGCCCTCAGCACCTGATATTCCCAGGCGGTCTCCCATCCAAGTACTAACCAGGCCCAACCCTGCTTAGCTTCTGAGATCTGACATGATCGGACGCCACAGTGCTACTGTTGCAGGCTGATAAACGGTAGGCCCTTAATAAATGTTTGATAGAAGAATAAAAGAGAGAAGGGGAGGCAGGGACAAGAGTTATGAGAGAGGGAAGAATGCTGCTGCATGGGGGCCGAACATCAGAGGGTTAATTTTAAACGTTTTTTACCTTAAACCCATACAAAGCTCAGACAATACTGCTTTCCTGGGTGCCCTCCCCTTCCCTGACTTACACCCCATTGAGGTAGGATTTGTTGTGGTTTTGTTCTTTGCATTTTCAACACCACTTAAAAATTTCAAACCTACAAAACAAAAATAAAAATGAAAAGAATAGAAGAATGAACACTGAATACACTTCACTTAAGTTCACTCTTGCATGAAGATCAAAGTTATCTTGCCTTGCATAAACAAATAAATGTTCACACACATTTTAATTTCTCCATAGTCCTTACATAAAAGGTAATAAAACACATGCACCTTTCACATTTTGCCTTTTTCCGTTAACAATACAGTCTAAAAATGTCTGTCAATTCACAGCAATCTTTTTCCTGTGTTATTGTAGCAACAGCCCCCTGGAGGCAGCCAGACCACAATTTTAGCCAGTCACCTGTGGATCCACATTTCATTTGTTTCCAATATTTTGACGTGAAAAACATCAATAATAAATAACTTTCCAAATATATCTATTTTATATGTGTGAAGAGTAAAGATATACTTTCAGAAAAAATTCCTGGAAGTAGGATTGCTGGTCAGAAAGTGGTTGTTGTTGTTAGGTGCCCTCAAGTTGGTATCCAACTCATAGTGACCCTATGTACAACAGTGGCAACACTATTGTCAGTGCTTCTCTGCTATGCATAGGGTTTTCAATGACTGATTGTATTTTTTGGAATGGATTGCCAGGTCCTTCTCTCAAGCCCACAGTACCTGGTGTTCCCAGACAGTCTCCCATCTAAGAACTAACCAGTCCAGACCCTACTTAGCTACCCAGATCTGACAGGATCGGATGCCACAATGGTATGGCTGAAGAAGATTAAATGCATATTATCTGTCCACTCTCCCAGCTCTCTTCCATGGGTGTTTCCCCCTCCACAGCTCACCAGTGCTGCAAGAGGCCTGTTTCCCCACAGTCTTACAGCTTGGTTTGCTGTTAAGCTTTCCAGGTTTTGCCAGATGGATAAGAGAGATCCGTTTTCTCCTAGTGACTTTAATTTTACGTTCTTCCTTTACAGTGAGGCTGCTCCTCCTTTATAAGTTTAGGAGCTAGTTAGGAGTCATTTTTATGTAATCTAATTTGTTAATTGCTTATACAGCTTCTGAATTATCAAATACTTTCCCAATAGTGGTCATAGTAGTGGAGGTGCTGGATAGTCTGCCCTCAGTCCTGATCTCATGGAAGAAATCTGTCATGTTTAACCAAAGTAAGATGGTAGTTTAGTCTCAGATGGATGAATGTGTATAAATAATATAAACATGCATACACACACAGACACACACACACACACACACACACATATAATGCTAAGCAGGTGTCCATTGATTTCCATTTTATTGTGTTTTTGTATGAAATAACTATTGGATTCTATTTTGTTGAAGGTGGTAATGGTTTATGGTAAATAGGACCCAAAGGTTCACATGGTAAAGGCTTCAGTATCAGCTTGTGGCACTTCTGGGAAGTGGTGGAACTTTCAAGAGGTGGGCCCTAGTGAGAAGTGATGTCATTGGGGGTGTGCCCTTGAGGGGACTATGGGGCCCTGGTCCCTCCTCTCTCTCTCTCTCTCTCTCTCTCTCTCTCTCTCTCTCTCTCTCTCTCTCTCTCTCCCCCTCTCTCTCTCTCTCTCTCAGCTTCCTGTCCACCATAAAGTAAGCAGCTTCCCTCTACCACACAGTTCCCACCATGATACATTGCCTCACCACAGGCCCAAAAGCAATGGGCCATCTGAGTCAAAAGAAATTTTTCTCCTTTCCATTTATTTATATCAGGTATTTTCCCCTAGCAATAGAGAGCTAACTAACACAAAGGTCAATGTCCATCCATAGAAATAAATGTATAATTTTCCTACATTAATATGGTGAATTACATAGATTTCCTAATATTAAAGCAACTTTGCATTCTTGAAATAAATATCACTTGGTTATGATGTGTTATTTCTTAACATATTAAATTCTGGTTGTTACCATTTAGGATTTTTGCTTAGCTATTCATTTTGAGGGGCTGGGATTTAGCTCAGTTGGTAGAGCACTGCTAGGCAGTCTCTGAGGTCCCAGGTTTGATTCCCAGCACCACAAAAATAGGAGAAGGACAAGGCAATCCACTCCCAAGGCAATCCTGAAACAATCAGCCTTTGAAAACTCTATGAGGGTTGCTATGAGTCAGACATGACTTGATGGCACCTAATAATAACAACAATTCTTTTTGAGATTTGGTTAGTTTCCTCTTTTTGTAATATCTTTAACAATGTAGTACTGACAGTATATTGCTTTACAAAAATAACTTGAAAGTAATACTTTTTAACCTCTGAACAAAATAGTATAAATTGCAATCCTCTGTTCTTTAAAGGTTTGATAGAAATCGCGTGTAAAATCATCTGGATTTGATGATTTCTTTATGGAGTATTTCTTTGATAAATTTTTTTATGGAATTTGATCTGCTTCAGCTTCCTCTATTGAAATCAATTTGGGGAAATTGTGTTTTCCTAGAGAATTATTCATTTCATCTAAGTTTTAAAACCTATTTGCATAAACAGATGAATTTTTACCTTATCGTAAATTTGATTTCATCATTTCCAATGGCTATTTCCCTCTTACCAGCTCTCATTTTTTTATGTCAATACATCCTCTCCTTTTTTTAGGTAAGCCAGTGGGTTATATGTTTTATTAATTTATTGAAGGCATAATTTTAATGTAGTGTTCCTACATTTTCTCATTTTGTATCATATGAATTTCTGCATTTATCTTTATTATTTTTTCTATTTGCTTTTGATTTCCTTTTTGTTCTCTAGCTTTTTGAGTTGGAGCCTTAATTCTTTTGCTTTTGACATTTGATTTGTATTGATACAAATATCTAAAGTGAAGAATATGCCTCTGATCATTACTTGAATTGCATTTCCATAAATTATTACCTGTAGAATTTCATGAAAAGTGAAAAGACAACCCACAGAAAAATCATATATTCTAAAAGTAGCTAGTACCCAAAATATATAAAAAATATAGCTTAATAATAAGAAGAACAAATATTACAATTAAAAATAGACAAAAGATTTGAATAAACATTTCTCCAAGAGGAAATACAAATGACTAATGAGCATATATAAAGGGAAGCTGAACATCATGAGTGGTGTGAATAAGGGATCCAAATTTATTCTTTTATATATGGATACCTAGATGTCTTAGGCCTGCAGCCGTAGCCCTGTGGCATCCAATCCAGTCAGATCTCGGAAGCTAAGCAGGGTCGGGCCTGGTTAGGACTTGGATGGGAGACCACTTGGGAACACCAGGTGCTGTAGTCTTGGAAGACGGACCCAGCAACTCATTCCCAAAAATCAATCCACCATTGAAAACCCTATGAACAGCAGAAAAGCACTCACAATAGTGTTTCACCTGTTGTATACAGGGTTGCTATGAGTCAGATACTGACTCGATGGCACCTAACAACAACAACAGATGTCTTAGCCCCATTTGATTGAAATACTACTCTTTCCCCCACTGAATTATCTTGGCATCCTTGTCAAAGTACAATTTACCATAAATACATGGGTTTATTTCTGGACTCTCCATGATTTTCTACTTAATCTCTGTCTGTCTTTATTCAAGGATCACACTGTTAACTACTGTTGTTTTGTAGTAGATTTAGAAATTTGGAAAGGTCAGTTCTCCAACTTTGTCCTTCTTTTTCAAAATCATTTCATTGGATGCTCTGGGTTCTTTTTATAATCCTATGAATCTGAGGATCACATTGTCCATCTCTGTAAGGAAGTCAGCTGGAATTTTGATAGTTTGTTAAATATGCAGATCAATGTAGGAATCGTTGCCATTGTAGTAATATCAAGTCTTCCAACCCATGAAAACAGAATGTCCTTCCATTTAATCTTTTTAAGGATGTTTTGTAGTTTTTAGTGTATGAGTCTTATACTTCTTTTGTAAAGTTATTTCTAAGTATTTTATTCTTTCTGATGCAATTGTAAAGGAAACTGGTATTTTCATTTTCACATTGTTCACTGCCATTGTATATAAACACAATAGATTTTTATATATTGATATTATTAATTTTCTCTTATAGCTCCAACAAATTACCACAGACCCAGTGCTTAAAACAGCAAAGGAGCCTTTGACTGACCCCTTCAAACCTTTTTCTGAAATTTCTTAACTTGGCTTCACATACAAAAATATGGTGAAAGCCACATGAAGTGGTTGGATTCAGCTACCCCTAACTGAGGCAGTGGTTAATAGACAACATCTGTTTTCAGAGCATTTGGAGGGTCCAAAGATCCCTTAAAAACCCTGTACTCCCATATCTTCCTTTTCTTCTTCTTGTGTCTTCCAGACACCACCAGTAATAATACTTTATTTCATCACAAATCAGAAGTTGGGCTCGTCTAATAATGGAAGTCAAATGAGAAATGTTCCTCATGTGTGGTAGGATGTCAAGACTGAGGCTAGAAGATTTAGACTCCACTCCATTTTGCCTACCACCATCCAAGTACCTGTCCCTGGGAGGTCACTTCTGTCCCTAGGTTCTCTGATCTTGCTATCCATGGATACAAGAACTTGCTAGCCTTTATATATGTGATCCATATAAAACTGGGGAGTTTTCTTACCTCGGGAGACTTTATAAAACTCTTATAAGACATCAAAGTGCTTTAAAAAGTAGAAAATGACATGAAAATACAAATAATTTTGTATAAGCCAGAGACAAACATAAGGATCATTATGTTATAAATTTTAGTAAGATTACTGACCACCTGGATGGAGAATGATTTTAGGCTTTGGCAAAGAAATAAAAGAGGTGAAGATGAAGACATGAAGAATAGTTACCTTTGCTATAGACTTGAACATGATCTGGGAGTATTCCATAAGTACTGTGGAGATGTATATACTGGGTTTGAATTGCAAAACTCTCAAACAGATTCATAATAGTTTCCTTAGGCAATAGATAATTTTGTATAAGGCCATTTGGGGACCAAATTGAGAACAAAGGTGATGATCTGCATATTTAACAAAGATGCCTTTGGCATCTTTTAAAACATTTTTGATTGCTTATCTTCTCCTCCTGTTGTTATTTACACTGAGAGGAGGAAATAGGCATTGGAAAAGGTGCAGCCTCTTCTCTGGTTCTTGGCTTGCAACTCCCTCTCTAGGCTACAAGACAAACAGCTAGGGTGGCTTTTGCTGGAACTCTGAGAAGGGAGTCCTAAAGCCCTTGGAGTGCTGCTCCAGAATTTTATCCTGCCTCATTTTAGGAGCCAATGTGCAAAGCGACAGTTGAAAACCTCTAGCCTTGTCCTCTCTGTGCATCTTTGGGGCCAACAGAGAAGACGCCAGCTCTGTGCTCCAGTATCCTCTGACTTAACAGATAAGTGTTAGCATCTTAGGTACATTTCCTCCGGGAAACATATCCAGCATCCAATTTATCCTTAATACTTTTAACTAATCCTTTCTCTGTTGCCATCTTAGACAGCTCAAGAATAAGAACGCGTGCTGTGTGCTACTCTTATAACACAGTGTGTTACCAACAGTCAGCCCTTCTTATTCATGGGCTCTGCACCGCCAGATTCAACCAACTAGTCATTGAATATACTCAGAAGAAGAGTTAACTCATTGTTGACATGTGCTACTCAGTTGTTGCTAAGACGATTTTACCGTACTGAACAGTCACAGCCTCTTATCATTATTCCATAAATAATGCAGCAAAGCAACCACTGACACAGCACCCACATTGTATCAGGTATTGTAGGTGACCTGGAGATCATTTAAAGTGTATGAGAGGAGGTGTGAAGGTTCTATTCAAATGCTACTCCATTTTATATCAGGGATGTGAGCATCCTTGGGTTCTGGATCCCCATGGAGTTCACAGAGACCAAGAGATGACTCCATAGTGTGCTGTACCACATAACACAGACAGAGCAGAAACTGTTACCCAACCACTTCCCTTTTCCTTGCTAATGGAGTTCTATTTTGTTTAAGTGTCTTCCCTGGGTAATTCGAAAGAGGGACCCCATTCCCAAGGATGGCCCAAAGAGTCCAAACCAATTTTGGTTGCCTCACTCCCCCTTGCCAGTGATTGTCACAATAGTAGCTCAACAATAGGCAATGGAGCACAGGCCAGGGGTTCCCGAGAAGGAATGCTCACTCCCAGGAGTGTATGGGTGTCCTATGTGGATGCAGAGCCTGACACTGCCTTAGCCACCACATTGCAGCCTGAGGGTAGCTCGGCACAGTGAAGGGCAGGGAGCCAGGATCATTGCAGGGAGGCAGCACCTGGCCTCAACATACCACACCAGGCTCACGTATCCTCCCAGACCTCTTGTTGAGTGGGATGATTCATTTCCTTTTGTCTGATCCAGTTAAGTCAGGATTTTATTTTATTTTGTTTTATTCAATACCAGGGGGTTAAGCCCAGGTTCTTATGCATGCTTTGGTAAGCATGCTACCACTAAGCCACACCCCCAGCCCATTTTTCACTTTCTATTTTGAGACCAGATCATGCTAAATTATGCCTCTGCCCTTGAACTTGCAGTCCTCTGGCCTCCATCTCCTGAGCTGCTGGAATTAAAGGTGTGCTTCACTGCACCTGGCAGTATTTTATGTTAAAGCAGCTAAAAATGTCTAATACAATTATGTGAGTAACTTCAATAACTCCTTTAACCTGTCCACACATGGTAATCCATACCCATGAAATATATTTCCACATCACTACCAAACCCTGAGAGTATATGTGTTTATATGGTAGGGGAACATATGTGTTTATATGTACCCAAAGTTTCACCATAGTCCCTTGACGTGCCAAGGTATGCAAATTTTATAAAAGCAAGTGTTTCCCTTCTCACTGGATGTCACACTTAGGAACATTTTGGCACACCCTTGGTTTAAAAGGATGTACTTTGAGCACACAGTTTTCAACTCCAAGAAAGTAGATACTACGCCTTTGATTTTTTCCTGCACTCTTGTCCTTTGTTATTCACAAAAGCTAGACACTAACTAAAGCCACAGCCTTTGCCTAATTTGCGAATGGAAGCCAAGCTGAACCTTTATCACTAACCTTTTTGGGAACCACTCCTCAAAGTTACTCGAAGTTTGTGCCAGAATCTAGCATTCTACACAGCCAATTCAAAATTAATCTTTTCAAAGATAAAAAGAAGCTAAAACTAAGGAGTGGTTCCCCAAAATGTCACCAGAAACCTTGTTAATAAAGTAAAGCCAAGTCTAAGTTACAGTCCTGAAGGAGAAGAGTGCTTAGCTGTGCCTCAGGGGGGTCTTAGAGAAGGGCAGTTAGATGTAGGAAGTGGTTATTGTTGTTGCTGTTAAGTGCCGTTGACTCAGGTCTGACTCATAGCTACCCTCATTGGGTTTTCAATGGCTGATGTCTTTGGAATTGCTTCTGGAATGGACTGCCACAACTTTCTCCTGTTCTTGTGGTGCTGGGGATTGAACCCCGGTCCTCAGAGAGTGTGGAGTAGCACTCTACCAACTGAGCTAAACCCTAGCTCTGTGAGAAGTAGTAGGGCCTGAAGTTGTTAAATTGGGTACTGTAAAGCAGGGAACTGATTGGGAACATCCATGATAAAATAATGAATCAAGCATGCTGAAGTACATCTTGGTGAGCATTTGCTAAATGTGAGTCTGAATGTTTGTGTCCCCTGAAATCTGTGTGCTGAAACCTAATCACCAGTGTGTCTGTGGGGAGGTGGAGCTGTGGAAGGCGTCTCTAGTGCAGCCCAGACTTGAGAGATGGACTTGGTTTCCTGTTCCAGTTCCTACTGGAAAGAGTCCAAGACAGCATCTGCTTCCTCACAAACTGCCCAGAGCCAGAGGTCCTCCAGGCTGGGATGGTGGGTTATCCTGCTTCCCCTCAGGGGATAGCTGCAGCAGGACACCATGTCACGGGCCTCCTTCTACAGTGGAGAATAGCTAAACTGTGAGCAAGGGAATAATTGATTAAATAAAGAGATAAATTCATGCTCTGGGCCCATCTGCACAGGCTCCAATCTGAATCCTCCACTGCCTGAAGAGCGTTAGATAAATAAGGACTCACAAAGAAGCCTTCACCTCCCCTTTGATCCCAGAAGGGCCACTTGGCAGCAGATCTCTCTCTTCCTTGTCCCTGTAGTTTTGACAAGTGTCTCCCAAAGACCCACATGCCAAAGGCTTGATCCCTGGCCAGTGGCACTGTTGGGAGGCAGTGGAACCTTTAAGAGGTCGGGCCTAATTGAAGGAGGTTATGCCATTGGAGGGTGTATCATTGAAGGGGATACTGGGACCCTGGTTTCTTCCTGCCTCTCTTTGCTTCCTAGCAGCCATTAAGTGAATACACCTCCCCTACCATGGGCTCCCGCCATGATGCACTGCATCACCATGGGCCCAGAACAACTATACCAAGTGACCATGGACTAAAACCTCTGAAACCATGAGCCAAAATAAACCATTCTTCCTTTTAAGTTTACTTTCTCAAGGGTTTTGTCACAGTAACAGAAATATGATTAGCATACGTATCCTACCATGAGCTAATTCCTCAGAACCAAAGACGCCCTCAAACAGTAGGTTACCCACAGCCCATAGGATACAAGGAGAGAGAGACTGAGACCCAGGGACCAAATTTTCCAACCAAGAAAGTCACAGAACCTTTCTGCTTTCCTGCCAAAAGCCTGTTCCCCCCTGTGAACTTTGAAGGGGGTCCTGACTGCATCAGTAAGCAAAGGAGGAGATGAGAAGACATCTTCTCTTTTGCCCCAGGAGGCACAGTTGTCTCACTTTCTCTGTCTTTATTATAAGACTCCCTAAACTACTGCAAGTCTGGGATCCAGCTTAGAATACTCTTATAGGGCTTGGGCCTTAGTAAAATAGCTCTCCAAAGCGCATGACCACAATGTCAACAAGCCAATATTTTGGCCAGTGTGACATCCATGTCAGCATAAAGCCCTGGGAGAAACAGATACAGCTGACCTCCCAGTTTTAAATTGACTGGGATTGAGAGGGACCTGCAACAATGATAGGGTGTCCCGACCCACCAGCCATGGATGGCACCACCTCTCATGTTTACTTAGTACAGATGCATTTTCATGCCATTTCTCAAAGACATCTGCTAACTCAGAGTTGATTAGAAGCAAGCCTTTAGCAGATCCTTCCCTTGGAGAGAAGTAGCAGAACAGAGTTACCATTGGTAGAGAAGGAAGAGGTGCCCATGGCCGGAGTAGAGGCAAGTAGGAAGCAGAGAAAAGCATGCCAGGGGTTCCGCGTTGTAACAAAGAACAAATGATTAACTTCAGAATAACTGTGAAGGAGGAACAGAATTAGCTCCCAATGGAAGAGCACATTGAATGATTTTCTAAGATTACACTGTTAATAAAGGACAAAGCTAATACACAGTAACCTATCATTTCCAAAGTACTTTCTACTGTGCACTCTTTCTCGACCTTTGCCTAATTGAGCACTCCTTGCTTCCCTAGTTCTTGCCATGTAAGTATATAGGTGAGCTATCACTTACCGGATGTTTTTCTTCAAGTGGAGACCTTTTTAAAGACCTGTACATTAAATATTTATGTATTTAATTGTATTTATATTTAATGTATGCAGATGGACATCATATTTAAAGAGACATCATATTTATTCCAGAAATCACTTGTCATAAATAGAACATGATCCAGCAGATACATATACTGAAAATGAAGTAGTTATTATTCACTAGCTACATACTGTTTCCTGCCTAATGAGCCAAGCCTCAGGCCTCCTCTTCCATTTTTCTGAAGGAAAATTAGTCAGGGCTGAGGAAGTATTGGCAGTGTCAAACTAAGCCTTTCTCCTGCAGGTAATTGGAAGAAATAGTAGAGATTTAAATAATGAGGAGTTGTCTGCTTGTTTATGCCATCTAGTCCAATGCCACGTCTGTCTACCTCCTAAAATGATCGCCAGTAACACTAGGGATAACTCCATGCATCATAGGAAGGCCAGTTCTTTATCATCCTTTTTCAGGTGTAGGTGTGGGGCTGGGAGTGGGGTTCAAGAGCATTAAAGCCAGAACTCAAGCATACAGCAGAGTCAGAGAACTCCTGGCTCAGGGAGGCTGTTCTGGACCTGCTCCAGAGCCTGTTCCACTGCAGGCTAAAAGGGAATGCTTGCCAAAGAGAAAAACAAAAGATGTTTCCTGACGAAGCACTGCTGGGATGGCTCCCCTGATCCTTGCCATTGCCACAAAATTTCTGACCCAGTTATCAGATTACCTAGAGGGACAAGCACAAGAACTTGGTGAGTGAAACGTGACTGAGTTTTCTGTTGGCAGCTGAGACAGTCTCTGCAGGTGTAGGTCCCAGGTAAGGATGGTCATGTCATTGAGCAAGAAGAGAAGGCCAGATGTGAGGCGAGTAGTGTTGTTGAAAAACAGAAAGCAAGCATACGTGGTATCACATGCGGGCCCTGGGAAGTGTGCAGTAATTAAATGGCATTAAATTATTTTATCCTCACAAAACATGCAGCATCTACTATATTTGTTCTATTTGTAGGTGAAGAAAAAGACACAGAAATATCACACAACTAGCCTGTGTCAGGGACAGGCTTCCACCCGAAGCCATCTAATGCCAAAATCTAGGCTCTTAATCATGATATTCATCATTGCGTTATGGTGCTATGTAATGTTCCAGGGATGCATTCTTCCAGGTGAATCTATACATAGGTAGCTGCCCTCACCCTAGACTATGCGCTCTCCTCTTCCCCACAGAGGAGTTGGTTGCTATGGCAATGCCAATGTGAGTAACTCTAGATATGGTTGTGAAATGCTTTACCCACAGCTGACTATCCCTGAAACATCCCGTCCATTAAGTGTCCAATAATATCGTGAAGAACACGGAAGGATAAGATAGACACGGCCTCTTGTCCAGAAAAGCTTACAGTGTAGCAGAGAGACTCAGCCCACAAACAGAACCAGAACCTTCACTACAACTTGTTAGGTTGCACAGCACCCATTGCAAGAAGCTTAGGAACTTGAGTGGGGGTGGGGGCTGGCCCTGGGGTGACCAGAAGTGTGAAACTGGAAGGATGGTCAGAATCTGGGACCACATAGGAAAGAGGAGGAAGACCCGTGTGGGGACCATGAAGGATGAGTTTACCAGTGCTGAGGGGAAAGCTCAGGCAAGGAGGAAGGGGTGCAGATGTGGGGTATCTGCAGGGGCCCATGGGAGACCTGAGGAAATGCTCTCCCCATGCCTACTGCAAACACCTGGGAAAACACAGAACAAGATGAAGATGTAAAAGAACACTGAGAACTCGAACTGACGCTTCATCTATTTCCAGACATGGTAGACATTTCCATTAACTCTAAAGCAGACGCAACTGAACTGAAAAATCCCCTGCCCCTGTGATGCTGATGGGAACAGAGATTCTACCCTGAAGGAAGGGATGTGTCCCTCATCTCCATCCCATTATCCTGCCCCAGGGAGAGAAAACACAAGAACACCAGAGAGGTATCTATGCCTTGCACCCACCTTTTTGATGCACCATTACCTCTCTGCCTATATCTGATCAATGACTATAGCATCCTGAAATCAAATCAGTAGGAAGAAGGGCCTGGGGGATAGTGTGTCCTGGGAGAGGTGACCTCTCAAGTCAAGCATTAAGGAGGAGGTAGAAACTTAAAGGTCACCTGTGTCCTGCAATCTGAGGAACTGAGTGTGGGGGCTGGGGGGGAGACGTGTGGACTACCTGGACCGGGAAATAGGAGAAATTCTATGTGGGTCTAGAGGAACCACACTAGAGCACTTCCATAAACACTGCAAAATTTGCTGCTCATAATACAGAAATACTGGCCACCAGAACATGTTTATACAGAAAGTGGGGCCAACAGCAGTCCCCAAAGCTAATTGACTCTTGCAAAGTGAAAAAGATAAAAATACTAGCAAGAAATATATGGGGAAAAAGTGATGAGGTGAAGAGAAATGGAACTGATGATAAAGTCTGCTCTCTCGGCCCCCAAAGATGGTGCCAAGGTGCACTGGCTGCCTAGCACCTCTCTGGAACAGCCACAGAACCGGCTGTTATTTGATGAAGCTATAGCCAGCTCAGTAATTCATGAACTATGAACTGACATTTGCCTCTCCTCCATCTTTGCCTTCCTGAGATTGAACATAAAGCTTGAACATAGAAGCTTTGCCCCAGGCTTTTTTTTTTTTTTTTTTTTTTTTTTTTAGGAAAAAATTGTTGTTAGGTGCCATCAAATCATTCATAGCGATCCTATGTACAACACAGCAAAACACTCCCTGACACTGTATCATGCCAGCACTATGTCAGTGCTTTTCTGCTATTCATAGGATTTTCAATGATTGTTTGAGATTGCTTCCTATGTAGATTGCAACATCCTTCTCCCATTTTTACCATGCTGAGGATTGAAACCAGGGCCTCAGAGAAACAAAGACCATGCAGATAAGAGTCTCCACAACAAAGATGAGTGAAGAGACATTAATACACAGACAAGTATTTGCACTTTTTATGCAAAAATTAAACAAAGAACTGGTAAGGAAAACTTTCAATCCAAAGAAAGTATAAACTTTATAAAGTGTTACATAAACTGAACAAAATCCAGTTGACTTGGTATTTTTCTACAAAAAATAATTGCCAAGCCAAGCAAAATGTCTCATACCTGTAATCACAGCAACTCAGGAAACAGAAACAGGAGCATTGCAAGTTCAAGGCCAGAGGCAGCCTGCATTACTTATCAAAACTCTGTCTCAAAATAAAAAGTAAAAAATGACCTGGGGGTAGAGCTCAGCGGTACAGTGCTTGCAAAGCATGCACGAGACCCTGGGCTCAATCTCCCAGTACCACAAAAAATAAAAATAAAAAACAAAAAGAAGTAAATAAGTGCCAGAAGACAGAATAGTCACATATAGACTTTGGAGGGAGAAGTTTGTGTCCAAAGAAACTTTAAACAGCCTCTTCATTTTTCACATGAGAAAGACCTTTTGGATATGCAAAAACATACATATAATATCTCCTTATATGCTTATATACATTTATAATTAACTAACTTGAAGTATTCTAGCCAACTAATGTGAATAGAAATCAATTCCTAAAAAAATAGAGAATTTCAGATTAAAAAGATTGACATTTTTCATTATCATCGAAAAGAGCAACTAAAATAAGATTAGAGACACAATGTACTAAAAAGACTGTATTTCTGTATGAAAGAATATAGAGGAAGGAGAGTAGAGTGTCTTATATATAGTCTCCACATATATATTGATCAATCTATGAAATATTAGTAGCCTAACATCTTAGCAGAGACAGTAATCGCAGCAAAACACAAACAAGAGAAGGAAGTTTCTCAAAATGGTAGATGAAAACATTTTTTAAAAAGTAGAGAAACACTAAATTAGTGAGAAAATAGAAACTGTCAGTGGTGGAAAGAGACACAGTCCATCACTGCTGCTTGTAGCCTGAGGGGATCCCTACTCGAGTAAAGCTGGGCTCTCCACTCCACCACAGAAAAGAATTTCAGGTTTCAGGATAAATCAGAGTGAAACAATATCTATGAGTTCATGAAGTAGGGATAAGAAATAATATTAGGTTTAAGCACAGGCATACAGAGAGAAAGAGAGACATTTCAGAATATAATAGTACACATCCAAGTCACAGACATGGGCTTCTCATGAGAGAGTCATGTCTGAATGTCTTCACCATAGTACAATATATAGATAAATAGATAGATAGATAGATAGATAGATAGATAGATAGATAGATAGATGATTTTGTGGCTTTTGAAGTGACATTGCTCAAAGGACATTATTTATAACTCAGTTCAAACACTAAGCAAAATATTAAAAAACTAATATGAGCTGGCTTATCTCTTCTTTCTATCTTAAAGAATTTCCTCTTTTGTTAACATAACTGCACAGTAGCTTTACAAGTTCCGTCATTCAGGTTTAGAGAGGAGAAAGAAGGACTAATAAGATAGAAATAGGTCAAGATAGATTGAAGGAAAAGTTCCACTGTTTGGAGGATTTAAAAGATTGAGTAGAAATGTTTCAGGACACCGTTTATTGAAGAAATTTCTCTTTGGTAAAATGAGACCTTATATGATGGTCCAGGCAGTGCATCACACTGGTTTACCAATAAGAAAAAAGTGCTATTAAAATGTGTGTGTCAAAATGGTCAGAGAAATCCTTACTACATATGTCACAAGGAAGTGGTCTAAGCATATGTTGACAGCAAACATGGTCCATAATCTCATTTGTGAGATGCTCAGAAAAGCATAGGATTACAGAGGAGAAAGTAGTTAAGGTTAAACTCAAAGGTCATATACATTTTGACCTTGTTGTTGTTGTTAGATGCTGTCAAGTTGGTATCCAACTCATAGCAACCCTACATACAATAGGGGAAATACTATTGTCAGTGCTTCTCTGCTGTTCATAGGGTTTTCAATGGTGGATTGATTTTTGGGAATAGGTTGCTGGGTCCATCTCCCAAGCCTAGAGCACCTGGTGTTCCCAGGTGGTCTCCTATCCAAGTACTAACCAGGCCCAACCCTGATTAGCTTCTGAGATCTGACTGGATTGGATGCCACAGGGCTACGGCTGCAGGCTCATTTTTACCTTCAGTATGGCTTATTGTTATTTAATATTTTTACATGAAATATTTCTCAAAATAATGTCTCTATGCAGGCAATCCTCACAGTGGGTTTTCTGTTTTGTTGTTAGGTGCCATTGAGTTGAGTCCTACTCATGGTGACCCTATGCACAACAGAACAAAACACTCCCCAACACTATGCCATGCCCTGCACTATGTCAGTGCTTCTCTGCTGTTCGTAGTGTTTTCAATGGCTGATTGTTCCAGGAGTGGGCTGTCAGGTCCTCTTCCCATTTTGGTCGTGCTGGGGATCAAACCTAGGCCCTCAGAGAAGGCAAAGCAGCACTCCATCAACTGAAGTAAACTTCAGCCTGGTTTTCTTTTTAGTTGTGTCAAAAGCCTTGAGTCTCAGCTGGCAAGAATTAAACCAGATCCCAGAATGATAGCTCTTTTCCCTTCCCATGTCACCTTAATTTTCCTATTTTTCTCTCCTGCCTCAGAAACCAGGAGTCACATGACCCAAGACTGAATCCCATTTCTCCCTCATCTTTGAGCAAATCATCTAGCAGAATAATCATTCACTTGTTCATTTATAAAACAAGAGCAATAATTAAACCTACCTCCCAAGTTTATTACAACTATAAATTAATGCATTCTAAAAGAATTCACAAATGCTATGAAAATGTCAGGAACTATTAATAGAGTCTTTTAGGTGTTGTGTCTACATGTTTGCTATCAGGGGCTCAAAACAGACATATCTGCTCTTTTTAGGAATGTGTCTACCTTTACAGCATTTTGTGATCTCTCTCTATGAATAAGGAATATAGAGATGAATAAAATAAATATCACATAGGAAAAAATAAATATCCCATTTTGCTCCTTCAATAGTTTTGGATCTACCTAAATAAAACTAGCTAGACCCAACAAGTACATCCCTGGTAGATAGAAGACAGCAGCCTTCAGTCTGATTTGCAGGTCCTCTGAGGTCTAGCCCACCTTGCTTTTGCAACATTATTTGCCACTTATTTCCTGTGTGAAATATCAAAGCCAGGTCCTCTGCTAATCCTCTCTCCATGGATACCGCTGGACTCATGGTGACATTACCGCAGCCTGCAATCACCAGCTGCTGCCACTGTGAACCATGGCCACAGCTCATGGTTTTCTGTGTGCCATTGTTGATCCCAGAATCAAGAGCCCATAAGCACCACATTGGAATTAACTGTGATAGCTAAAAGCAGAATCTACCAGTGACTTCTCTTCTTTCACATTCTTGGCTTTGGTCAGGGTGTGTCCTACAAATGTAGATTGCGGGCTTCCTGCTCCTGAATACAGAAGACAATACTGAAGGCATTAAAGTGAAGCCAAAATATTTGGTCAGACACCAAATGACCAAATCAACATTTGACTAAAATATTATTCACACATAATGAGTTTATGAAATATGGAATTGTCTTGAACATTATTCAAAATGAAAAGAAACATAGTGGCTGTAACATTGGGCTCAAACATAAAAAGATCATGTGTATGGCAGAGTGTTGGGGAATGTTTTGTTCTGTTGCACATAGGGTCACCATGAGTCAGACCCAACTTAATGGCACCTAACAATAAATTACTCAAAATATAAATTATTGAATTCTATAGTAAGATGTTTTAGTAGTTGCTAAATCAATGTTCAGTTTCAATCAAAGATGGCAGAAGAAGACATGATATTTGAGAGAGTAGCTCTCGTTTTTCTGTCACACTTAATTCTTTTCTGTATATTTCTTATATTTTTTATTATGTTTGAATTGAAGATGATCTATTGAGGGGAATCATAGTATATAACTTCAGGGTTTTTCATTTCATGGAGTTTTATGTTCACAATTGTAATGTGACAACCTGCTCTGAATTATTTTTCACAAAATATGAAAAAAAAATCCAAACAGTTCTTTGTCTTGAAAGAATCCTTGACCTAAGTGCAATTAAATGACAGAAAAAGTGCAGTTTCCCAAGTTTTTAAATGCTTTGAGTGTTATAACACAACTTGACTATATAAAGATTGGACTATCATATAATATAGCCTGTTTTGTACTATTATTTAAATGTTTGTGAGCATTTCCTGTTTCAAAAAATACATAAATATCCTTCACAAAGTTACTAACCAACACACTATCCTTCAAGTTTGTATGGCAGTCAATTTATTTCCTTATTATTCTAAAGTTTGAAAGCACTTGGTTAATACTTACATTGAGTAAACAGCTATCACGAAGAACTAATTATCACAGCATTTGATTGACAGAATAGAATTTCAATATATAAAGCACATAAAGAGATTTTTACTCGAGGTAACATACAGAATGCTTGGCTTTTTGTGAAAGAGAATGTTTACCTATTGATAATAAATTCAGCTCTTATGCCATATGTATATGAATAAAATTAAATATTTTGTTAATCTAGGTAATCACACAATCATTGATTGCCCCCAAGTCCTGAGATGGCTGAAATGACACAGAATAGCATGAAGTTATTCTACTTCCAAAGCCAAATAACAGGTTCTGGAGAGTATCAAGGCAGAAACTAGCTGTGAGTGAGTTCTGTTTTCTGTTTCATTTTCTTTTGGTGACAAACTTCATTTGAGCCCACATTGTCTGCAATTGGCCACACGAAGCAAGAACAGGTTGCTAAGGAAGCCAGGGCAATTTCCTCCCCTAAAGCAAAGCTGGATTCCACAGGAAGAGACTCACTTCATTTCCAGCCCACCAATCACCGCCCTACTGTCCTCAGGCCTTTCACCTGCACCATTAGCAGCCACAGCAGTTGCAAGTGTTACACTTCCAACTCATTTACTTGAGTTTTCAAGCCAGGAAAACTTTCTTGGTGGAAACACAATAAAGATAATTAGAAAAAGTACACAATATATCTCTAGAAAATCTCTTATGCAATTGCCCACATGGCTCCAAAGATCTCAATAGTCCCTTCCCTCTCCTCTCACCATCCTCTAAAAAGCCGTTCCTTTTAATAAGAAGTAATTTTAGGAAGGCGTTCTTCCGAGGCATCTTTATGGAAGGTAAAAAATGATGCATTGAGTCTGCTGCAGAAAAGCAGTGGAAGTTTATGATCCTCTCTTCCTTGACTTGGGGTTTCACATTCTTCCAGTTTGAGCTGGAGAAGAACTTTTGCACAACCTGGCCTGTAATGGTTCCCTAGCCTCCTTTTCCCCTAAAGCTGACTCAGAGACTTCCTGAAGGGGTGCAGAACTCAGGATTCATCATCGACAACTGCTTCCTTCTCTAGCTCATCTTTCCAGGAAAACATCAGAAGCACCTTGCATGAAACATGGGGCACCATTAGAGGTTTGGGGTGAGAGAAAGCAGTTGTGCTAAGGTTGCCTTAGTTGGTCAAATGTATTGTGGGACAAATCCTACCAGCTGCCTGTAGTTATAAGCCCATGAGCTACGAATAGCTTTTATGTTTTGACTGGTTGAAATTGTTTAAATGGCAATTAAAAAAATCTTTTTATAATGCAAACAATACTGTGCAATTTAAATTGCAGTGGCCATCCACAGAGTTCTACAGGAGCATAGCCTTGCCAGGCTACTCATCTACTGTCCATGGCTGGCTGCTTTTGCCCTGTGACAAAGCTGAGTGATTGTGACAGAGATGGTAAGGCTTACAAAACAGGCAGTGGGAATGTTTATCATTTCAGAAGAAGTTTGCAGAACTCTGGCCTTACGGATGCCAGGCGGTGCTTTCCAACTAAGGCCTAGTCTTACAATTGAGGGCAAGTGCTCAAGCTTCTTTAATGAGCTGTTATCCAAATACTCACCCTTCCAGTCGCTGGAGCCTCAAGGGACCAAGAGAAGAGTCACATCTCAGGGCTCTGATTGTCCCAACTTATCCCATGACAGGGTATAATGCTGGACATGGCCCTAGGGTCAGTTCTTGAATGTGGATGATGATGATAATGACAACGATAGCAATGAAGAAGATGATGGTGAAGGAGAAGAAAGAAATGGAAAAGAAGAACAGGAAGACCACGCTCAGGGTTTGTGGGCATGTCGCAGGCCTTTACATTCATCATCCCCAGTTAACCCTTGCATCACACCTCTGGGACCACTGCTGCTATCAGCCCCATTTGACAGGTAAAAACACTAAGCGTGGAGAGCTATGGTATGCCCAAGTTCACAAATGAAATAGTAGCACTCAGCTATCACCCCGATTTTCTTACCTCCTGTACCCTTTATTTAACTACTAAGTCAAACAATCTCCCACAGCACTTCCTGAGTCCCAAGAAACCTGGAGACTTTTTTGTTTCAGCCTTGATTGTTTTGTTCAACCTGATGGCTCACTCAGCACCAGGCAGTAGGACGGATAGAGGGGAGACAATGTCAGAAGAAAAGGCGATTCTTACAGACGTTGTTGCTGTGGACTGAATGTGTGTGTACCCCTAAAATCCACATGTTGAAATCCTAACCTGAAGTGCAATGGCATTAGGAGGCCAAGATTTGGGGAAATAATTAGGCCAGAGGAGTAGAGCCTCTATCAATGGAATTAGTGCCCTTTTCAAAAGAAATGTGAGAGAGCTTCCTTCCACTCTGCTCATCCCACCATGTGGGTAACAAGAAGATCAACACCTGTAAACCAGAAAGAGAGCCTCACAAGACATGGGATGTGCTAGCACCTTGATCTTGGACATCCCAGCCTCAAGAACATGAGAAATAATTGCTGTTGTTTAAATGTACCCAGCATAAGATTCTGTTTCAGAAGCCTGAACTAAGACAACTATTAAAAGGAAGTAGAAAAGTATAAAAGCAAATATGAGTCATCCACAACAAAGAAGCATTCCTAGCATCAAATGACCCAACTCCCAAACAGAGAAATCAGACACAGTCATCAAGTCCCACTATGTGCAACTCAGACAACTGGGTATAGACTTCACAGTCTTCCCAAGAGATTTTGAGCATCAAGAAGTAATGAATAAAAGTATGTTGTACAATAATAAATGAATTTAAATAAGATAAATGCTGGATGATTTATTTTAAAAATCATTTAAGGGGTTACCTTTTCATCATTATATTTCTTTTTTTCAACTGAGTTTCCATCACCTGAAATCGGAGTAACAATCACTCTGGATGTCCTTACGCTGTAAAAGGTCTGAGAGCTACAAAACAGCATTATTGTCTGGCAATAGGACAGAAGCTTCATCATTCTTGCTTTTCAAGTGAACCCGATCATATAAGCACTGGATTCAGAGCCCCTCTGTTTCCACAAGTCTTTCAAATTGAATTTCCTAGCTCTGTCTATGCACATCCACAATAAATGAATATGGAGAAAATTTACATTGGGTCCCATCCAGAAGTTTGCCCTAGAAATAGATTATGTTGTAGCCAATCATGAAGCGCATACTTGCTAACATAAGCATTTTGTTTTCTAACAACGAAGGGCTGCCTCATGCTTCAGTGAGCTCCTTGTCACTGGGCATGTACAACGGAAGTCCAGATATAACCATGTATTAGGGTCACCAAAGTTGGTATTTCTACCCTGGGTAGCAGATTACCTCTAAATTCTGATAACCTCGAGGTCCCTTCTGATTCAAAATTTATTATTCTAAGATAAGACTAGGAGCATTTTTCTGAGACTGCCCCAGAGAAAATTTAATAACTCCAGGCACACAATGGCTCTTGTTCATCGTTACCTGTTGCTGCTGCCTGCCTCCCCAAATTTCCATTAAGTTTGCAAAAAGTAGAAGATTTGGCTTCTGGGCTGCAATTTAATATGTGTGCAAAAGTGATACTAGGATCCTGCCATTAAGAAGGCTGTGCTCCAAGGAACAGGGTATGCTTTATTAGGTCCTCATCAATTTAGCAGAGAACACCTGGAGGCTTCAAAATGAGCTCTGTCTCAGTGGTGACAGAGCAAGGTCATTTTTTTTAGGGAGCAGAAATTTACTGGGGACAATGAATGCCTCTGTTTTGCATGGGGAAATAGTGGGGGTTGCATCTGCCTTAGGTGGATGTTTTTAATGGGAAAGAAACATCTCTTTTGAGGGAGGAAGTGACAAATGAGGTGACTTTAGGGCTTTCTCAACCTCCACATCCTTTCCACCAAGATTCTGGTATGTTCAACTCCATAGAAATGTGCATAGAAATGCTGTATGCCAGGAATACTCTTGTCTATGAGAATCTGTTTCTATAAAGAGTGTTACACATAGTAGTGTCCTTTACATCTTGACCCACGGTGCAGAAGGAGTTGAAAATTACAAACTGTAATGTGTGTGTGAAAGAAAATGCAGGAGGGTGATGGCCATTTGGGGGTATCATAGTGTGCAATAGAAAGCGGGGCTTCAAGGAGATAATGTCACGGGACTGGGCTGACACCATCTTGGAGGGCTTTGTGAGCCAGGCTAGATGCTCCTGCAGGTATTTCAGACACATAAATGATCATAAGGGACCTGAAATTTAGCTCAGTTGGTAGAGTGTTGCTCTGCATTCTCTGAGGAATCAGGTTGGATCCCCAGCACAGCAAAAACAGGAGAAGGATGTGGCAGCCCACTCCCAAAACAATCCCAAAAGCAACCAGCCATTGAAAACCCTTTGAGGGTCGCTATGAATTGGATCCAACTTGTCAATACCTAACAACAACAATAACAAAGGATCATAAGAGGGGACACAATGCAGACGTGGTTCTCTCAGCCACTCCCTGGAGGATCAGACCTGGATCCAAGACCAAGTAGTCTTGCCTGGAGATATTAGTTTGGGTCTCATTATGGACTTAAGTTTCTGAGGACATGGAAAATATGAGACCAGCCAAGGGAATAGAATATGTGAGGTGTGTGGGGAAACTGAGAACTTATGAGTGAGATTGGGGGAAAAAAACAAGTGAATAGGGACCCGTGGGACCAGGAGGGGCAGAAGAGCAGGGAGATGCTGGAGCCACAAGAGACCCCAGCACTGAGTCCACCTTCTCCCATCAAGCTCCACCTCCTCTCTGGAAGACTTTCCTTGGATGCCAACCACACTCTTAGAACAAAGAGCAGAGTGCCCACATGGAGATGGGGGGTCAGTGAGCATGGCGATGGTTGTGCTGCCAGAAGGCTGAGTTCTGATCCCTTGTTCCTTACTGTGGGGCCAGAGGAAAGTCACTTTAGGGTGTTGAGTGACATGCCTTCTGCTCCAAATTCACACAAGCTCCATCTCTATAGGAAGATGAAGTTAACATTGTCTCCTCACCCAGCCAAACCCACAATCATAAGCACCCTCAATTCCATGAGTATATCCATTTAACCTAGGTGGCAAGCTATTTCAGAAAATAGAGCATTTCCTTTTCTACCTTCAACCTGGCCCAAGTCACATCTGGCTCCAATTTTATTTTATTTTAATTTTTTGGTTGTTGGAAGTTGAACTCAGGGCCCCATACACACTTTGCAAGCACTCTACCACTGAGCTGCAACCCCCAGCCCACCTTTTAATTTTTGTTTTCTTTTTTGAGTCAGGGTCTAGCTATGTTATGTGGGCTGCCTCTGGCCTCGAACTCACAATCCTTCTGCCTCCACCTCCCAAGTCACAGGTGGGTACCACCATGCCAGACTCTGGCTCCAATATTAAAATTATGATGCTCTGTACTACTTGATCCAAAGCAGGAACAATGCTCTTGTTCTGCTCTGAAAGTCCCATTAGATGGCCCTCAGAATCTTGATGAATCTCTAGGGCTTCTCCACTCATTTAGAGAAAAGCAGTGGTTTAGGGAACAAGAGAAAAGGAGCATTTTTGCATAGGCCTTGATGAAGGAGGGACTTGTGGAGTTGACTTTCCAAAGAGCATGGTGACATCATTGCCTGTCTTCTACGAGGAGTATTAGCTCTGCTGTGCCCCAGATAGCTGTGTGCAAAGCCCCTACCACAGCAAGAGATAC
The DNA here is from genome assembly GCA_007922755.1 of Pedetes capensis. NCBI lineage: Eukaryota > Metazoa > Chordata > Mammalia > Rodentia > Pedetidae > Pedetes > Pedetes capensis. The sequence continues at coordinate 37,707 of VMDO01010705.1, read as the reverse complement.
TCCAGACTGAGGCCAAACCTACCCTAGGTTCCAAGATCATCCTTGCAGAGAAAAGAAGAAAAATGGTCTGAAGTGAATCTTCACACAGAAACCCCTGCCACTTGCTCAAGCACCTAAGCATCACTGGGTGTGTGGCTGGAACTAACAAGATTGAGGGGTTCCATGTTGCTGCGTCTCCATGCATCCTGGTCACCAGGACATGGCTGAATCTGTGTTACCATCCTGGCCCTGTAGTCATTAGCACGGCCAGACTACAAGCAGCCCTTACTGCCAAGACGTGTCAGTGAAGATGGTGCATGAAGTAGACGGTGCATGAAGTAGCTGACTGTAGAAGCACTTGCAGCCTGAGAGTTCAGTAGCAGGAACTGTCACCCTGGGCCACCCATTAGGCTTGATGTGGCCTAACTGCACCTCTGTTTCCCAGCAATGACTGAGTATCACAGAGGTTTCCACCACTGAGTCCGGCCCGGCATTAGGAAAGGCCGATCAGGGCAAACATCAGCAGAGACAGCATGAGCTGAGACTCATGAACACCAGTACCATTGTGACTCTGTAGGCTACTGCAGGCAGCAGAGCTCCCACTGTCCTCAATGCCCAACAAAGCCATCCCCGTCCCTACCCCATCCCCATCCCTACCCCACCTCCCCTACTACAAACCTGTGCTTGCTCACCCCTGCTACCAACCATCGCTGTGGACCTTGGGTGAAAAAAAAGCCTCCTTGCCCTACCACCTCCCTCTAGAAACAAGGGAACCTTAAAGAGGCTCAGAAGTCTAATACACCCAGCAAAGCATAGGTGCTCTAACACTGGACCTTACACCTCTGTCTGCATCCATCATGTCCCCAGCATAAACCCCTTCACTAGCCAGGCACTGTGGCTCATAACTGTAATCCCAGTGACTCAGGAGGCAGTGGCAGGAAGATGGCAAGTTCGAGGCCAGAAGGCAGCCTGTGTAATTTAGTGAAAAGTTAAAAATGTGTTTTAGATGTGGCTTAGTGGTAGAGCACTTGCAAAAGCATGCATGAGGCGTTGAGGTCAATCCCTTAGTACAAAACAAACAAAAACAAAAAACAAAAAAACACCTTCACTCTTATTCTCTATTGTGATTGCATACTATACCTTTCCTCCCCAAACCTTTTCCATTGTTAATTCTGCGTTCCCACTCCTCTGTAAAAGCCATGAGCCAGCAGCTCGCAAATCTGTCCCTAACCAGACCATTCTCCAAGTGGCACGCTCAGTGCCTACATCTGAGCCAGTCACAAACATCACCAGTGCAATACACCCCAAAAGAAGCTTGCCATCTTTGCACCAAAGCCTCCTCTCCCTAGAGTATCACAACCTCCATTCATCCTTGCTCAAGCCAGCAACCTCAGTTCCTTCCTGCTCCAACCTCATTTCACCCACGTTGTCCCCCTGACCTCCCCCTTCTGCCTCCACTGCTAACAATCTCACCGCCACTGCTCATCACTGGAGCACCGCCCACCACTGGACCTCTGTTGGTGCTTCTTTGTCAGCCTTCCAGCTGCACTTTGGTCCTTTTCAATTCATTCTCCAGCTCAAAATGTAAAAATCAAATCAAATCAGGTCATTTTCTTTTTTCTGTTGAAGACCCATTAGCACTTTCCTCTGGTTTTGGAGCTAAATCCAAATCCCTCCTGTGGCCTGGAGGGGCCTGGACCACATCCACCTACTCTCTGCCCTCAGGCCTCTCCCCCACTTCCATGGTTCCGGGCTCCAGAACTTGTAGCTTTCTTTCAATATCATCTTAGACATTAGCTCCATAAGGAGTCTATCTTTGTAATTTAGTTTATAATGCACACCCCACATTTACCTTTGTCTGGACCACCTACAACTGCAGGAGGTGCTCACACAGTGAACAGATAGTGAGTGAATACGTGCCAAGAATATGTGCCAGGCACCTTGGTGCACACCTGTCTTCCCAGTGACTCAGGAGGCTAAGGCAGGAAGATCACAAGTTGGAGGCAAGAGGCAGCCTGCACAATTTAGCAAGAACCTGTCTCAAAATTAAAAATAAAAAAGGGACCAAGGAGGTGGCTCAGTGGTGGAGTCCTTGCTTAGCATGTGCTAGGTCCTGGGTTCAAGCTTCTAGTACCATAAAAAAAAAAAAAAAAGAAAGATTTCACACTGAACAAGGCCATTGCCCTTTTTTGTTATTTGTTTGTTTGTTTTGAGATAGGGTCTCACTATGTAGCCCAAGCTGGCCTTGAACTCTTAATCCTCCTGCCTCAGCATCCTCAGTGCTTAGATTGCAGGCACACACCACCACATCTGGCTTGTGCTGTTGATCTTAACAGAAACTGCTTCCTAATGAGAATTGCATTTGCTCAAGACAGATTTTCCTGCGTGGTCTGGGCTGTTAAGACTTTACGGTTAGCGGGACCACTTACCAGCCAAATGGAAAAACTTGAGAGGAAAAGTAGGTGCTAAAATAGGTTGAATTATATATTTTGGAATATGCATTTATTGACTAACATTTTTATTGTACTGTGATTTTCCATATGTGCATGCATCATAAATTGATCATGTCCACCCATAATTCTTCTACTTTTGCACACACATGCACACACACCACACACTTCTCTGTCCCTAGTAATCCCTCTTCTACTTTTAGGTCACTTTTATTTATTTGTTTTTCTATTTTACATTACATATAGGACTAAAAACCATGTAACACTTGTTTTTCTGTGTTTGGCTTCTTTCACTTAACAATGTGTTCTTCAGTTCCATTCATTTTGCTGCAGATGACAGGATTCCATCTTTCTTAATGATTGAATAATATTCTATTGTATATAAATATACCACATTTTTATCCACTCATCTATTGATGGGTACCTAGAGGGATTCTATATCTTAGCTATTGTGAAAAGTACCCCAAAGAATATGAATGAGCAGATATCTCTTTTCTTGAATGTTAATTTCATTGACTAATGCATGGGTTTTAATATACTAAAGAACTTATAAAACAGTTCTATTTGAGGATAAAGTAGTTTTCAAAAGCAATGCCCAAAATGATATATTTCTATTACAAAAATATTTTATCAAAATATTTCAAATATAAAAATATTTCTTCAAAAATTTAAACAATAAAAATGCATACATTATGATGACAATTTATTTTTATTCTCTGAACTTAGACAAATAAGCCAGGTAGAATAATTGTCATTTGCACATTTTCATGTACTTAAGTCAGTTTGCAGTATGCATCTGTCTCGAATATTGTCTCAAGGCTGCGTTCTGATTCCTGTCCCTTATTGTGGGAACTTGGGAGAGTCACCTTCCTTCTTTGGCTTCACCTTCCCACCTGGAATGGAGAATATTAGGTGACATCCTCCCTGCTCTCAATTCAAACAGAGTTTACTCTCATCTCAAACAAGAAATATCTTTTCCTGATCATTTTTTCAAAGTGATCTTATTTTTCCTTTGTTCGCAAAATTATCTACAATCATCTCCAGAGTTGTATTTTATGGTTAAGAAGATAAATTTGTTGACACATTCAAGCAACTCTTGTCTGTAAACCACAGTATCTTTATTTGAGAAAATATGCTAAGAGCAAATTGTGGTAAATGGAAGTTATCTCCATTCTTTCAATGTGAACTTTTTCACATTGAAATGTGTAAATTTCAACCCCCAATATTTTGCATATAGCATTTTTTTTTTTTTGCCTCCATTCAGAGTAGCTTTCTTTGGTAAATACTGTAAGACAAAACATTAAGCAAATTGCTTGATCCTGTTGAATATTTGGCTTTATTTAGTTGCTGCAATGGTGTAGGTCCTTTCAATTTCATTCTAACCTGGACTTGAATATATATTTTTTCAGTTAAAAATAAGAGCTCTTATAAGTGGAGCCAAAATGTCATCTGAATTCACATTGATTAATTTGTTCTGCTCCCCCTTTGCATTGGTAGGGGTAACCTTTAATGTTTTCCTGTTTGCAACCTTTGTTTTCAATAATTGCAACATTACAATTGGCTAAAAATTTCAAAATAGGAAGATTCTTGGTGTTCTGTTTATTGAACAGTTTCATGAAGGTTTTTGGCACACTTTAAACATAATGTAACTAAAATTTAGACCATTCATTTTAAAAAGTGACAAAATCAATGTATAATTTGACTCAGAAAGGCTCAGATATTTCTAAAGTCCAATAATAACAAAAAAGGAAGAGCATAAGGTCATGCCAAACTATTTTATTTTTAAGTCAACATCAACTTCACTAAAATAACTTGGTAGTTCAGTTGTTCTGTGTAGATCTGGATACATTCATGAACTATGGCATCTATGGTTTCTATTTTGATTGATAAGGTATCAGAGCTCATTTGGACCCAGTCATGAATTTTCACTGCTTCATTCGAAATTTGTTTCTGTGCCATGCTTTTTCTTTCAGTTAACTAAGGACATTAGTTTTATCACAACACTGTGTCTCACCAGAATTTATTTATATTCTCACTCTAAAAGCAATAATTTTATCTTCAATTTTGAATTTTATAACCATATTTATTACAGAATTTGCAACAATATCCAGATTTTGCCTTTGAGAAAACTTCCAAAAGCTTTACTTTGATGTCAAGAGTTGGATAAAGAACCAAACCGTTGTTGGAATTTGCTGATTTTTCTAGTTGGAGCATCTGATGACACTTTATAAAGCCAGCATCATTTAACTGCATGCTGAGTTCTTGTACTGATGGTACACACACTGCAACAGCTATGACTTCATTTTTTGTGCATGCCCAGAAAATTTGGAATTGAAAATGAGTGAAATCACTTCAGAAGATATAGATGATGTAAATAAGTACATTAATGTAAAGGAAAAGCCAAACTTCTGTGAATAATTTAAAATTATATTTTCTCCAGTTGCACATGTTGTTGTTCGGTGCTGTCAAGCCAGATCTGACTCATAGCAACCTTATGTCCAGAAGAACAAAACACTACTCAACATTGCGCCATGCACATGATTTTTTTATGTTAGAGCCCAGTGTTATAGTCATTATGTTTCTTCTCATTTTGAGTCATGCCACATCAGTAAAGGAGGTCCCAGAGGCTTTATTCCATTCCTATCATTCAGACCAACTCTATTTTGAAGAGGCAATTTTTCCCAGGTGTTTCTTAAATGCCTTCTAGCCTGGAGGGTTCATTTGTAGACTTGATATTTGTCAGTGTTTCTTGGACTGCTGTAAGAACCAAGAGATCTGTCCTAGAAGAAGTATAACTAGAGTGCTCCTTGGAAGCAAGAATGGCTAGACTGTCTTATATACATTTCGGACATGTAGTCAGGAGGGACCAATCCCTGGAGAAGGACATTATGTTTAGGAGAATGGTGAGTCAACAAAAAATGGAAGAACCTCAACTAGATGGATTGACACAGTGACTACAACAATGGGCTTAAACATAAAAGAGAATATGTCCCTGGCACAGTGTCAGGGTTGTTATTGTTAGGCACCATGTGAGTCGTGTCCAACTCATAGCAACCCTCATGGGGTTTTCAATGGCTGATTATTTTGGGATTGCTTCTGGGGTGGATTGCCACGTTTTTCTCCCATATAGTGGTAAGGAGTGTTTCATTATGCTGTAATTAGGGTTGCTATGAGTTGGACCCAACTCAAGGGCACCTAACAACAATTGTTTCCAGAGTGTACTGCCAGGTCCTTTTCCCTAGTCTGTCTTAGTCTGGAAGCTCAGCTGAAACCTGTCTACCATGGGTGGCCGTGCTGGTATCTGAGATACCAGTGGCATAGCTTTCAGCATCACAGCAACTCCCAAACTCCCGCAGCACAACAAGCTGACAGACACATGGGGGCAGTTGTTATAGTCTTCTTAAAATAACTGCATAGTAACTCTGAAGTAAATATGAATACCTTTTTTTCAGTATTGGGTGTTGAACCCAGAGCCTCAGCACGCTGGGCAAGTGCTTCAGCACCAGTTGCACCCCTTCCCCAGATTTGAGATTGCTGGTTTTGGGTGATCCCTGATCTGTAGCTCCCATGGCGGGCCACAAATGTCAACAAATATTTGTACATATTCCATGTTCATTGTCAACCTGCTTGAGAGACAGAAATTTAGTATTGAATTAAATTGTCTTAGTTCATGTTTGTAAATGGGTTTAGGGCAAGATAATATGCACTCTACAGAACTCCAGTAGTGTTATGGTGCACCACAAAATCAAGGACAGAACTACCGCAGCCAGAGGGCCCCTCAAAGGACACACTGCACAGGACCTCCCAGCCTTGCTTTCCCCCTGTGTCACATACACCTAGCCCATCATTTTTCATGTTTTCCCACAAACCACCTGGGGGCCTGGAGGAACCCTGGAAAAAGGCCAGAGTTCAAGTCCCCAGGAGAGTGACTGATGGATGGCAGGGCCTCACAAGAATGGCGTTCTGAACCCTTCTCCCACGTCCACCAGGGACATAAGAGGCCCTGATCTGAGTGAGCTTCATGTATCCAGGCCTCAGTAGGAAGATGCCAAGCTCTTCCCACTGGAAGGGTTAGGAAAAAAGACTATTTGTGCCTAGTGCCACAGTTCCCGCCTGTCATCCCAGAAATTCAGGAGGCTGAGGCAGGAGGATCACAAATATGAGGCCAGAGGTACCCGACTAACTTAATGAGACCCTGTTTCGAGATTAAAAAAAAAAAAAAAAAAAAAAATATATATATATATATATATATATATATATATGGGGCTGAGTGTGCAGCTCAATGGTTGAACATTTGCTTAGCATGGGCAAAGACCTAGGTTCAGCACCCCAAATAAATAAATAAACAAATAAATAAATAAGAAAGAGTGGACTATTTGCTATCATCTTCCAGATTAATCCACTCCATACACATCTCACAGGCTACCCAAGAAAGGTATGGAAAAGATGGAAGCCCAAAGAAATCTACTGAGGCCATCCAAGTTTATTCTAATGGAACTATTAATAATAGCATCTCATTTTACAATGAAGACCCCAAAATAAAAGGCCAATCAGACTGGATGTGGGCGCATAGGGCCAGCCCCACAATCCCTGCAAGCCTGAGCCGGGATGAGCCTCCTCCCCTCTTCCTTGGCCCTAGCTGTCATTTGCTGTCTGTTATTATTTAGAGTCAAATATGATGAGAGAAATTTGGAAAATGTCTGTAAAAACACTTATTTTTCCTTCAAACTTGAATCTTTCTCACTTTCAGAGAGTTAACTTCTGTGTAAGGGAAGGGAACAGTGATTGAGGCCAAGAAATAAAGGCAACATCAGCATCCAAATAATGGGAACCATTTTTAGAGCTTCTCATTATTCTTTTTAGAAGAAAAATAAGAGTGGGAAGTAGACAATTCCCAGGTACAGTGTAAAATCCCCTTTGCTTGGGCCCGTCTTTCCCATCTGCCTGGTGGTCTTTGCTGAGACAACAGGAAGCCAGAGGCTTGTATGGGTTAGGGAAGGGCACGTGTATGTGTTTTGGGGGTGGGAGGAGGCAGTGTTGAAAGACAAAGTTTGTCTTTCCTAAGCATTATTCCCCTAAAGCCATGGCTTTCCTTCAAAACAGTTGATATTTTCCTATCCTGCCATGAAGATGTAAAAAACCGACCAAACAAGAACCTGCCTTCCAAATGTGATAATCTCCCCTGAATTGGCTTCTTTGAGCTTGTCAATCTGCTAGAGTAGCAATGAGGCTCCCAGAAGGTTCTGTTCCTGCACCCCATCTTCCTCTAGCGAGGTCTGAGGCTTTGGACTGCAGAATGAAGGGAGAGGTTGAGAAATACCACAGATCTCAAGTATCATCCAAAGAAATTTGGGGCTGTTGAGATTTTAGAAAAATATCATTGTCCTCAAACCTTTGCAAACATCTTCCTCCAAGCATTTTCCCTGAAACAATGCTTCAGCATAGTCTCACTGTCAAAAATAGTATGTCTTACAACGTACTCAGAGCTTTGGTGACATCACGAAGGCCAGCTCACTGTCTCTCTGCAGAAGGTGCCAGTTCTCTTCTGTTCCCTCAAAGGGAGGTGCTTCGGGTTAAGAAATTCAGATGGTGGTGTTAGCAAAACCAACCCAGGCTCAGACTTCCCATAGTCAAATCTCACTCATGCAAATTTTGACTGACCTCACACTCAAAATAGTCTCTATCCCAAACTGAAGTGAAACATTGCTATTGTTATGAAACAGATGACAAAGGGAACATAGAAGGCTGAGCTGCTGACCAACAGATAAGAATACTTTCTATGCTTTAAACATTTTTAAGGTTCTCCAGGACAAGGGTTGTCATCGTAAGGTGCCGTTGAGTTGGGTCTGACTAAGAGAGACCCTCATAGGGTTTTCATTGGCTGATTGTTTTGGGATTGCTTTGGGACTGGGTTGCCATGTCCTTCTCTCATTTTTGCAGTGCTGGGGATTGAACTTGGGTCCTCAGAGAGTGTGGAGTAGCACTCTACCAACTGAGCCAAACCCAGCCCCAGGACAAGGGCAGCCTTATCATTTCCATCTGTTCCTATGACAACAGTGCTTAACCCATGAGTGTCTGAAGCACCAAAAAGTGGAATTGGACTTTAAATGTTTTCTGTTACAGATATTCAATCAGCAGAGACTAATCCAGCTCTTCTATACCTGGAGGGAAGTTGATTTGTACAAGTTTGCAGACTTTCTCAACTGTTCTTTGTTTAACCCAAGAGGTAGAAATACTGTAAGAGCACTAGATTCTACTATAAAAGAATCCACTAATGTACTGGGCGACAGTGACCCACAGCAAGTGCTTCTCTGCACCTATATTTCTCTAACCCATTGGGTTAGAGAAGGGGTGCAGTTCCCTCTCCACAGAGGTAAGGAGGCTGTGACCTTACATAGCATGGTAGGTGCTGGCAGCCAGCATCTTCTGCCAAGGCATTACTTCCTTGCCAGCAGCACCCAATTGCTTCATTCTCAAATATCAGTGCCAGCAGCACCGATAGATCCTGGCACATGGTGGAGACTGAACAAGCCACCCTTCTTCAGCAGTGTTTCCTAAGTGAGGTCCAGAGTGTAACAGCAATGACTCTGTACTATTTGAATAGATTCTCCTATTCCTTTTGTCTTCTGAGTTTAATAAACCCTCACTCAAGAACAACAAATCAGATTACATTAACTAGCACAAAAGTTTTCAAACACAATGGTCTGGATAGGATGCACACAGACTGCATTGTCAGGTTTCAGATCAGTTCCCCTCATTGTTCTAGATGCAGAATTGGAGGCTGACAGCCAAGCATTGTATAAACAGAGGGAAGACAAAAAGGGAGAGGAAGGAGTGGAAGGTTAACAAGGAATGGCTGAGAAAGACTTGAAAAGCGGTAGACAGCAGATACGTCTTTTTTAATACTTCTCCATGTTTTTCTGAGACAAGCTACTCAGTTATTTTTCCAAACAGCAACATTGCTTAACAGTGTTGTCTCTTCCCATGACACTTAAGAGATTAAAAGGAGGTTGAGAGCAGGAAGGGACAGGATTTTTCTTATCTTCTTACCCTTAGCATATGGCATGGGGCCTGGACCACAGGGTCACAATTTTATTAAAAACATAATTTTAAGTGTTCTCAAAATTCTCCTATTTTTCCACATGAGGATTATGACAAATGTAATGTGTGTTAGCAGGCTTTCTGTCACTGTGACAAAATACCTGAAATTAGCATCTTATAAAGAGGAAAGTTCACAGGTTCCACACTTCTGGAACACAGTTGCTTGGCCCTGTTGCTTTGGGCCTATGGCAGGAGACCAGGGTGGACGAGGCATGTTTACCCCATGGATGCCTAGAAGCAAAGAGGGGAGAAGGGACTGAAGTCTCAATACCCTCTTCAAGGCCATACCCCTAGTGACTTAATTTCCTCCAACTAGGTCCCCCAGTCTTAAAGGTTCCATCACCCCCTAAGAGAACCATGGGCTGGTGACCAAGCCATTTACATGTGGGCCTTTGGGGGACAGTCATCCAAACCAAACCACAATTGCTCTCCATACTGTCTTTAAACTCATCCTGTATTGAGTGGTGCTGCCCAAAAAGTGTTCTGCTACCAATTTAGTCCCAGTGAGAAAGCAGAGCCTCTCGGAAACAAGCTCGTGAGTGGCAGCCAAAATTCAACCCAAAGCCATCTGGGTAATACCCTTAGGAGTTATGCCATGCTGTCCTCATCACCAACACTTCAAGGCCAGAACCTGTTTTCCTAGGTCTGTGCTACTAAGGGGAACTGAAATTAAAGATATGGTTCACAAAACTCAAGAGCAAAACACTGAGCACTTGCAGATAGCATGTACTATAATTAATATACCTTGTTGCTGTTATTAGGTGCCACCAAGTCAGGTCTGACTCATAGCTACCCTGTGTTCAACAGAATGAAACATTAACTGACACTGTGCCATGACTGGCACTATGTCAGTGTTTCTTTGCTATTCATAGGGTTTTCAATGGCTGATTGTTTCAGGAGTGGGTTGCTAGGTTCTTCTCCTATTTTTCCAATACTGGGGATCAAACCTGGGCCTCAGAACAAAGCAGTACTCTACCAACTGAGCTGAACCCCAGCCCTCCATTAATACAGCTAGCTGCAAAAAAATTGGATTTGTGACTGCTTTTAGAACTATTCTGTTAAATGTGTATTAAACTAGTAGTGTTCCCATGTGGTACAGATTACATTGTGTCCCTCAAAGATACACTGAACTCCTAACCCCAAGTAGGTAGCCTTACAGGGAAATACAGCCTTTACTGGCATTGTCAAGGTAAAATAAGGTCACTGAGATATGCCCTAAGCCCGTATGACTGGCATACTTATAAAAGGGGGAGCCAGGCACCACGGCACACACCTGTAATCCCAGCCACGCAAGAGGCAGAGGCAGGAGGATCACTAGTTCCAGGCCAGAGGCAGCTTGTGCAACTTTAGTGAGACCCTGTCTCAAGATAAAAAATAACAAAGGGCCTGGGGTGCAGCTCAGTGAAAAAGCACCTGCCTAACATGTGAGCAGCTCTGGGTTTAGCCTCCAGTACTAAAAACACATTGGGGAGGGGAAACTAAGTCACTGAGACAGAAACATACAGAGAAAAGATAAGGTGAAGACACAAGAGAAGACAGTCATATGACTGGAGCAAGGCAACTATCAGCCACAGAACACTGAGGATGACTGGCCATGCCCCCATAACCCAGAAGCAAGACAAGGCAGGCAGGACCCCTCCCAGAGCCTGCAGACAGACAGACTGTGGCCCTGCAAATACCATGCTTTCAGTTCCCCAGCCTCCAGGACAGTAACAGAAGACATTTCAGTTTGATTAGGCCACCCAGTAATTGGTTACAGCAACCCTAGGAAACCAATGCACATGTCCAGGTGAAACAATCAGGGTTGATGCTACTTTGTAAGTTATCCAAGTTCAAGTTCACATGGGTAGGAAGTAGGACCATTGCCACTTGGACTGTGGTCTTTCTCCACATCTTTAAGTCTACTGTGAAGCCATGGCAGAAGTCTGAAGAAAGTGGCAGTTCCCAGACATGTTCAACCAGACAGGCAGACCTAGGTAATGAATTTCAGGCAGGATCTGAGGCCTGTTTTGGAGACCGTCCACAGAGGCTGGTGCCTTTGCAAGGCCAGCTCCCATCTAGATGATCCATTGCTTTTTCCCATACAAAGAGAGATTTTACAGAAGACATTTAACCCAACTTCATTTTGGGGAAAAGATACAGAATCTGGGGGCACTTACCACAGCCATAGCACTGTGACATTGGATCCTGTCAGATCTTGGAAGCTAAACAGGGCTGGGCCTGGTTAGTACTTGGACAGGAGATCACCTGGGAACACCAGATGCTGAAAGCTTGGAAGAAGGACTCAGCAACCCACTCCCAAAAAACAATCTGCCATTGAAAACCCTATGAATAGCAGAGAAGCTCAACAATAGTGTTTCGTCTATTGTACATAGGGTAGCTATGAGTTGGACACCAACTCGACAGTGCCTAACAACAAACAAATACTGTCATAATTAATTATTCCAAGGGCGTATTCTCTTAAAACAAGGCCAAAATACATTAATACCAGAACTTAAAAACCTGGCAATCTTCCCTCAAAAGTCCCAGCCTCAGGGGCCGCCTCAAAGTTTGGCCCTAACATAGGAGAGTTAGTTTACCAGGAGCTGCCCTGAGGTGTGATCCTGCAGCACGTTTAGAAGGCCTCACATGACGGGAGGGGAAGGTGTTCTCCTTTGACCCGAGGTTGACTTAGACTCTCCTGAGTCCTCTGTTTGACTAGGCCCAGGCTTGGGCTTCGCCCTCTCTCCTTGTAGAATCCTGCTAGAGGAGGCACCCTGGCCAGTCAGTTCCATGACAGCCCCCACCTTGATATCTCACTCACCATGCTGGACAGCTTATCACTTGGGCCTCCCTGCAGGGAAATTCTTGTAGAACCAGAAGCCCCCTTGCCGTTCATGTTTCCTCCTAGTAATTTTCCACCCACTGACTTCTGCCCTGTTCCTTGGCTATAAATCCCCAAGAGGCCTTGCTGGAGGGGAGTTGGGTCCAATCTCCCTCCTGCTGCAGGACCATCGTGGTGGCCCCTGTACAATCATCATGGCTCCACTGGAGTAAAGTCTGCCATATTGTCTCTAAGAGGTAGTAAGCGCCTTGAATCTTTTTTAACAAAGGAAAAGTCTTTTCTTTTTTTTTATTTTATATTTTGCATTTTATTTATTTATTTATTTATTTTTATTTTGCAAATATAGAGGCAAAGAACAGAGTGCAATGGGGATAGAGGTGAGATAGAGCAGGGCTGGACATGGATCCTGCAGGAGCAAGGCCTCACATCCCTGTCCTGCCTGTCCCTGACTTCTCTGCAGAGGGGAAAAGCACATAGCATCCATGGACATATCAGGCATTCACTGAGTGAATGATAGCGTGGAATTTGCACACTATTGGAAATACAAAAACCTCAACAGCATCAAAATGTCATGTCGCCCACTAGAGCCTTCCCAGGCAGGGTTTCTTCCACTTTGAGTTATGCACAGTCACTATATGCAAAGGATAAAGTAATGAAAGCAAGCACAGTGTGGTTTATTGATCTAGTAAACCATGAGCAAGAAAGTGACATGTAGACAAACATGCATCATTGTTTGGATTTGTTGTTGTTAGGTGCTGTGGAGTCAGGTCTGGCTCATAGCCACCCTGTATACAACAGAATGAAACACTCCCGACACTATGCCATGCCCAGTGCTACTGTTAGTGCTTCCATGCTGTTCATAGGGTTTCAGTGGTGGATTGTTTTGGGAGTGGGTTGCCAGGTCCTTCTCTCTAGCCTGAAATACCTGGTATTCCCAGGTGATCTCCCATCCAAGGACTAACCAGGCCAAGCCTGCTTAGCTTCCAAGATCAGGTGGGATCAGATGCTAGGTGCGATGGCAGCCGACTTATTGTTGTGATATTCATGGTAAATGAGCTTGAATGGCCAATCATTCTAATAAATGACTGCTGTGAATAATATTCTTATGCAGAAAATCAAATTTTAGTTTTGCTTTCTTGCTAGTTCTATAGTATTTATAACTGAAATCAGTGCTGACCCTTCTCCTTGCATTCCTCAGCCCTCATTTAATCAAATGTTCTTAGAATCTTGAAGTTGGGAATTCAGGGGTTTTCTACTTGAGCCTCCAGTTACCACTAAAAATCATTTCATAATACACTCCCATCACCCACCCCCCCCACACACACACACCTCCTCTAGTCAGATGTCTCCAGCTCACGACCCACAAGCCAGATGCCCTAGGAGATGCAACTGCTGTGGGTAGGCTGAGCCAAGGTCAGGGTCACACATAAAAAGAGGAAATGAATATAAGGGGACATTGCCTCACACAGGGGAATACTGGCATATGAGAATCTTGGATTTGAGAAATAAAACAAAATGGATTAGAACTGGGGGAAGGGGGTAAGAAGCCATTGGCCTAATATCCTACTGTTTCTTCTAACCCAACTCTGCCCCCAAACTAAAGCACATTTATTTTCTCAACCAACCTTGGCAACAGGGTCGATGGCCAGGAGAAATTTATCTCAGCCTCCCTAATGGTATTATCTTGCTATTGCCAGATGTGGTTCTAACCAAAGACAGAGAACTCCCAGACCCCAGCTACAGATAAAGTCTGTTATGAGCAAATACCTAGAAGGCAGAACTTATTGGTGTGAACGTGTAAAGGCTAGCAGATCTGTTTCTGTTTTGATAGAGAGCCATCCAGATGGCAAAGCATTCAAGCAAGAATAAAACAAAAAGAAAGAAAAGGTCATGGAGAGAGAACTATAGACATTGGCTGTTCTGATTCAAGCACTTACTGATCTTATTTTCAAATGTAACTTGAGGTTTTTTGTCGTTGTTGTCCTGTGAGTTTTTGCATCTTTCTAGCTCCTATTACCCCTGTAGGACCTGACCCTGTAGCTAGGGTCAAAACACCCTAGCTAGAATATTCACTATTTTCTTTTCAGTATTGTGGGGTTGAACAACCCAGAGGTTTGCACATACTAGGCAAGCAGCTCCGCAACTGAGCTTCACCTTCCGTCCTTTTTTTTATTATTATTATTGTTTATTTTGAGACAGGGTCTCGCTAAGTTGCACAGGCTGTCTCTGGCCTCAAACGTGAAACCTTCCTGCCTCAGCCTCCTGAGTCACTGGGATTCCAGGCATGTGCCACCACACCCAGGGCAGATCAATCACTTTTATTCTAACCCATCTAATCTTGTGGGTCTTTCTCATGTAGTCCTTTCCATGTACCTTATCTCGTGCCTTGGGGATTTCATCTACCTCTCAGAAGACCACGATCCTGAGGGTAGGCAGCACCTGTGCCTACCTGCTCTCTTTAGTATAACATGAGCATGCAGCAGAGTAGGTGGGGACATCTGCTCTTGGGGACCCCCAAGACCACCTTCAACTTCAAGGATTCTCCCAAAGGACTCCCAGAACTCAGAAAAGCTCTTGGACACACAGCTATAGTTCAGGATGACAGCAAAAGGGTGCAGAGTACAATCAACAAAGGTATAAGGCACAGCAGACAGAGCCCAAGAGAAAGAGACCTTATGTCCTCTTCTTTCCTAGAATTCCTCTCCCCATGGGGCAAGACACACAGTCTGTCACCTTCCCAGCACCATGAAGTACAGCCAACCTGGGAAGCTCACCTGAGCCTCCATACCCAGGACTTCTACCGCAGGCATGGGGTGCCCGCTGGCTCACTACCTTCTCAGTCTCTAGCCATTCCCAACATCAAACTGTACTGGGGAACCACCCAAGGCCCTCACCATAGATCGTATAATTAGCATAAGCTGGCTGGCATGGTTCAAGGTACCAGGTAAACAGAGACACTCATCAAGGTAGGTATCTAAGTCTTAGAGGTGATCTCTCTGGAACAGTGGAGGGACAGCCCTTTCTTTTTTAAGTGTTCAGTCTGAGCATCCCAGGCCTGCTGAATCACCCCTTTAATGCACAAGATCAGATGCATGTGCTCACCAATTACATGACATTTGCAGGCCAGCCTTACCTTGCACTGAGCCATACAAATGAACACCAATTCTGGCTGAGAATGGAATCAGGTAAATGAGAAGACCCTTCCTGGTGTTAATTTCTAAAACATTTTATTGTGGAAATAAGCATGTGTGCAAAGCAAATCTTTCACTTTGGTTGACATCTTTATTTGTGAATTTTATGATCCTCAGAGCAATCTCTTTAAAAACAGATGTGAAGGCTTATGTTTCAATCCAACAGACATATTATGGCTTTCTCTAACCGCAGTGAGACTCTACTATAGTACAAAATTGAAAGTATTAAATGGAATACACAGACTGGGTGAGTAGCTCAGTGGTAGAGCATGTGCTTAGTACTCATGAGGCCCTGGATTTGATGCCCAGCATCACAAAAATAAATAAATAAAAAGAAGGAGGAGAGAGAGAGAGAGAGAGAGAGAGAGAGAGAGAGAGAGAGGAAAAGAAATACAATGGCATTTACCAAAACAAAAAAATATCTCTGGAAGAAAGTGGATAAGAGTCAGCTGATGCATAAAATGGCTAGAAAGGACATGACTAGATGACCAATTTTCAAAGTGTGGCCTGAGAAACACTGGGGGTCCACAAGTCCTTCCACGGGGCCCATGATGTCATTATTATATTTTCATTATAATATCAAGGTGCCGTTGGTCTTTTCTTTTGTGTGTGTATGTGTCTCTGTCTTGTACATACTTCAAGTGCTCTACCACTGAACTGCATCCTCAGTCCACTTTTTTTTTTTATTTTGAGTCAGGATCTCACTAAGTTACATGGGCTACCTCTGTCCTCCACCGAGCAGTTTTCCTGCCTCAGACTCCTGAGTCACTGGGATTACAGGCGTGTGCCACCATGCCAAGCTGAGTCTTTTCACTTTGTTGGTGTTGCACTCATGGTGGATAAATCTCCAGTGCCTTAGGAGAGGAGAGGCAATGGTAACAGAAAGAACTAGTAGACATTGTATCAGTCACTCCTATGCATATTCAGGGAAAAGGAAATCAATTTCACTGAAGAATATTGTGCCAGTTGTTACATGTAAAAGCAATAGAGTTGCTAATTTTATTAATTTTGACTTTCAGGTTATGATGTAGAAGAATATCTGCAATTAATTGAAAATGCTGTTATAATATCCCTTCCTACTTCAGCTGCATATGTATGTAAAGCCAGATTTTCTCATATATTCCAACCAAAACAATGTAATATAAAAGACTGAATGCAGAAATACATATGAAAGGCCGTGTGTTTTTATTAACCCAGATGTAAAAAAGATTTGCAAACTCTAAAGCAATGTCACTCTTGTCACTAAATTGTTTATGTTTTGAAAAATTGTTACTTTTTGTGAGAAAATTCTTTTCTCTAAGATATAATGAGTTTTTTATTGTTATTTTCAAAATGAATAAACATTTTTGTCAATTTCTAATAGAGTCAATGCTGATAGAAGTAACTCTGGTAAGCAAAAGCTACTGGAGTCCTCAATGATTTTTAAAGGGAGTAAAGGGTCCAGGAACCAAAATTTTTGAGAATCATTGGCCTAGATCATAAGGGCTGGGAATTAGCTCAGTTGGTAGAGCTCTGCTCTGCAGTCTCTGAGGTCCTGAGTTCAATTTCCAGCACCACAAAATGGGAGAAGGATGTGGCAACCCACTCCCAAGGCAATCCCGAAACAGTCAGCCATTGAAAACCCTATGAGGGTCGCTATGAGTCGGACTCGACTCAACAGCACATAACAACAACAACAGATCATGCTAGGGAGGATCCTGCCAGACCATCTGACAGAAACCCAGAGACTTGGCAGACTGAGCCAGTTGACAAAGGCAATATTGATAAATGAAACTGAAAGACAAGGATTCAGGGCAGGTCTGTACAGGAACCTACCCTTTCCCCAAGAGCACAGCTTTCTAGGGAAACAACTGTCTCATTTTTCCCAAGACAGTCCTGTTTTTAGTACAGAAACTTCCAAGACCTTCCCAGACATGAAAAGTCGTGGCTTAGCAGCATGAGTGGAGAAATAGAGAGAAAAGTTAAAAACCCATGTACCAGTCCCCAAAGTAGGTTCACTACTTTTAGTGTCAAACAGATGGCTGAGCTCATTCACCACTTATAGACTCCCTCATAGGCCTGTTCAAGCCCAGATGATGCCAGATCTCAGGTGATGTCGTGTGTGCCAGATGCCAGACTTGAACCAACAGGGTTTATTTGTCCAGTGAGATATCAATTTTGCCATAGCCTAATCTTTCCTTGCCGTGCCTCCATCCTCCTTTTGGAATAGGAATGCATATTTTGTGCCACTGTATGTTGGAAGTTTGTAACCTGTTTTTTGTTTTGCAGGAGTTCACAGCTAAGTTTGCCTTGAGTCTCAGTGGAGACTTTGGCCTTAGACTTTTGAACACAGTTGAGGCTGTTAAGATTTTGAGGACTCCTGAAGTTGGGATAAATATATTTTGCATTATGAAATGGCCATGACCTTTGGGGGCCAAGGGAGAATGTCATGGTTTGGATCTAAAATGCCCCCTAAAGGTTATGTGTTTGAACATTTGGCCCCCAGCTATTGGTGCTGTCCTAGAAGGTTATGGAACTCTGAGAGTCAGGAACTAGCTTGGGGAAGTAGGCCACTGGGGGTGGGCCATTAGAGGTTTTTACCTAGAGCCGTGGTTCCACTAGCTTTCCCTGTTCTCTACTTCCTGATCACGAAGATGTCAGATCTGCCACAGCCTCTGCAAAATGCTGCCTCCATGCCTGCTCCAGCACCATTGTGTACTGATCCTCTAACCATGAGGCCATGAGAAACACTTCCCCCATAAGTTTGCTTCAGTTACACTGAGTTTCTCTTCCATAGCAGTGACAAGCTGACTAATACAGACACTGTCCCTATCAACAACTATACCTGATGATGTTTGTCACCAGTATTTGTGGTTCACTCTTGAGTGATGTGACTTGAGTATGCAATTTATGTGCATCGTAATTTTTGCTTCACCTATAGATTAATTGGGCTGGGATTTAGCTCAGTTGGTAGAGCGCTGCTCCGCAGTCTATGAGGTCCCGAGTTCAATTCCCAGCACTGCAAAAATGGGAGAAGGGCCTGGCAATCCACTCCCAAGGCAATCCCGAAAAGTCAGCCATTGAAAACTCTATGAGGGTTGCTATCAGTCAGATACCTACTCGACGGCACTTAACAACAACAACATAGATTAACTGTTGTATTTTGTATTGAAAATAAGGCCAGATGAATTTTTCACATTGTAAGTATGTAACCATGCTTTCTAAAAGTTCAAATAATCAAGACCAGGATGATTATAGTACTAAAATTAGCATGACCCAGAAACCACCAAAACAGAAGGCAATAAAACTGTGTGATTTTAATGGCAGGTGGAAGGATTCACGTCCCTGGATTAAGGAGGTAAATAAGCACAACATAGCCTACTACACTGGGAAAAGCTGCTTCAAAGGATCTCTTTAAAGTGTTGAAAAGTAAAGATGTTACACTGAAGGCAAAGGTGCGCCTGACTTGTGCCATGGTATTTTCAGTCGCATCATATGGTTGTAAAAGCTGAACATTGAATAAGGGTGATAGGAGAAGAGTTGATGCTTTTCAATTATGGTGCTGGAGACAAATACTGAATCTACCACAGACTGCCAAAAGAACCAAGAGATCTGTCCCAGAAGAAGTCCAACCAGAGTGCTCCTTGGAAGCAAGGATGTCTAGACTGTGTCTTTTTTTTTTTTTTTTGAAAATTTTAATGTACACCTTAACGTGATTCATTCTGACATGCTTTTCATTGTGACATTTCCATATATGCATTTTGTTGTACATTACACAGATAAGTTCCCCCTTAACTCCTTGTGCACTTCCTCCCCCTGTCTCCCCCACCCCAAAGACTTCTCTTCCTTTGCTTGTCTTTTTATGGTAATATTTTTCTATATATCCTTGGCTTCCAATTATGTTTAATATCAAAACTTTTTCTGTAGTGAACTTTCTTTTTACATTGTCAGTACTATTACATGAATTTTCTAGCCCATCTATATTATTGCCATTCTTCGGTATTATTGGTGCTATTATAATTATTTCCAGGACTATTAAAGTTGGACTGTTCACCCTGAGGTCACCCCCTCCCCCATTCCTCATTCCTCCTGTTCCTCCTCTCCCACCTCTCCTCTCCCAGGATTTCCTCCTTTTGCTAGATCTTTCCCTCCTTCTTTTGCATTCCACAAATTGTCCCTTCTTCATTAGGTCGACTTTAGCTTTTTGTTTGTTTGTTTTTATGGGTTTTTTTATTTTTTTATTATGTTCTGACCTCCACATAGGATATTTTCCTTCTTATAATTTTGATTCAGTTCCCACATATAAGTGAGAACATATCATATTTCTCTTTCTGAGCTTGTGTTTGTTCACTTAAAATAATTTTCTCCAATTCCATCCATTTTGCTAAATGGCATTATTTCTTTTTTTTATTGCTGAGTAGTATTTCACTGTGTATATGTACCATAGTTTTTTATCCATTCTTCTGTTGTTGGGTACTTTGGTTGGTTCTATATCCTTGCTATTGTGAAAAGTGCTGCATTGAACATGGAGATGCAGGTGTCTCTGTGGTATGATGACACATCCCCCTTTGGGTAAATTCCCAATAGTGTTATAGCTGGGTCATATGGTAGATCTACTTTTAGTTTTTTAAAATACTTTCATATTAATTTCCAAAGTGGTTGGACTAATTTACAGCTCCCCCAGCAGTGTAAGAGGGTTCCGTTTTCTCCAAAACCTCACCAGCATTTGTTGTTATTTGTTTTATTGATCTTGGCCATTCTTACTAGAGTAAGGTGGAATCTCAGAATTGTTTTAATTTGCATTTCCCTAATGGCTAGGGATATTGAGCATTTTTTCATGTGTTTCATGGCTTTATGGACCTTTTCATTTGAGATCTGTCTGTTCAGTTCCTTTGCCCATTTGTGTATTGGGTTATTTGTTTGGGGGGGGAGTTTTTCTTAAGTTCTTTATAAATTCTGGTAATTAGACCTTTGTTTGATGTACAGGATGTGAAAATTTTTCCCATTCAATGGGGATTTACTTGACTCTGTTAATTGTTTCCTTTGCTGTAAAGAATCTTTTTAATTTCATGTAATCCCATTTATCTATTCTTGTTGCAATTTCTTGAGCAATTGGAGTCCTATTAGGGAAATACTTTACTATGCCTATATGTTGGAGCATATTACCTATCCTATCTTCTATTAGTTTTAAAGTTTTTGGTTTTATGTTGAAGTCTATTATCCATTTTGAGTTAACTCTTGTGCATATTGTGAGATGCAGGTTTTCATTTTTCTGCATGCGGATGTCCATGTTTCACAGCACCATTTATTAAAAAGGGTATCCTTTTTCCAATTTACTTGCTTTGCTCCTTTGTTGAAAATTAGATGGCTATAGTGTTTTGAGGTATTTTTGGATCTTCTATTCCACATGTCTTCAGGCCTATTTTTATGCCAGTACCAAGCTGTTTTTGCTACCATTGCCCTATAGTATAGCTTGAAGTCAGGGATTATGATTCCACCTGCATTTGTTTTGCAGCTTAAGACTGTTTTAGCTATATGTGGTCTTTTGTGGTTCCATATGAATTTTTGGATCATTTTTTATATTTCTGTAAAGTCAGTCAATGGAATTTTAATGGGGATTGCATTAAACCTATAAATTGCTTTTGGTAGGATAGCCATTTTTCTATATTGATTCTCCCTATCCAGAAGCAAGGAAGGAACTTTGCCGAAGGAATTGACTAGACCTAAAAGTTTTCTGGATGAGGTTTTGGGGTCTTTTAGGTATAGAATCATGTCATCTGCTAATAAGGATGATTTGACCTCTTCATTGCCAGTCTGTATTCCTTTGATTTCTTTCTCTTGTCTGATTGCCCTGGCAAGGACTTCAGTTACTATGTTAAATAAAATAGGAGAGAGTGGACATCATTGTCTTGTTCCAGATCTAAGAGGAAATGGTTTCAGTTTTTCTCCATTTAGTATAATGTTGGCTGTAGGTCTGTCATAGATGACTTTTATGATGTTAAAGTATTTGCCTGTTATCTCTATCTTCTCTAGGTTTTTTATCATGAAAAGGTGTTGCACTTTGTTGAGGGCCTTTTCACCATCAGTTGAGATGATCGTGTGGTTTTTGTTTGTCAGTTTCTTGATATGTTGAATTACATTAATTGATTTCCATATGTTGAACCAGCCTTGAATCTGTGGAATAAATCCCACTTGGTCATGGTGAATAATCTTTTTAATATGTTGCTGGATTCAGTTTGCCAGGATTTTGTTAAGGATTTTCACATCTATATTCATAAGGGAGATGGGTCTATAACTTTCTATGTTAGATGAATCTTTTCCTGGTTTAGGTATCAGGGTGATGGTAGCTTCATAGAATGAATTTGGGAGTGTTCCCTCTTTTTCTGCTTTTTGGAATAATTTGAGGAAGACAGGTATTATATCTTCTTTGAAAGTTTGGTAAAATTCTGCTGTGAAGCCATCAGGACCTGGGCTCTTCTTTGTTGGGAGACTTTCTATTACCTTTTCTATTTCAGTATATGTAATGGGCTTGATTAGGTCACTTCTGTCTTCTGGGGTTAGCTTTGGTAAGTCATATGTGTTAATAAATTTATCCATTTCTTTTGTATTTTCATATTTTTGGGAATACAATGTCTCATAGTAATCCCTGACGATTTTCTGTATTTCCTTGAAGTTGGTGGTTATCGACCCATTTTCCTTTTTAGTAATTACTATGTTAGTAATTATTAGTAGTTTTTCTTTTTGATGAGATTGGACGAGGAGTGTCTATTTTATTAATCTTTTCAAAGAAGCAGCTCTTAGTTTTATTAAGTTTTTGAATTATCTTTTTAGATTCTAATTGAGATATTTCTCCCTTTATTTTTGTAATTTCTTTTTGGATGCTCCTTTTAGGATTGATTTGTTGTTGAATTTCTAGTGTCTTAAGATGTGTCATTAGGTCATTTATTTGGCTCTTCTCTACCTTATTGATGAAGGCACCTAATGCTATGAACTTCCCCCTTAAAACTGCCTTTGCTGTATCCTATATGTTTTGGTAGGGCATGTTTTCACCATCATTTGATTGCAGGAATTTTTTAAATTCCATTTTGATTTCATCAACAACCCATTGGTCATTCAAGGTCATTATTTGCTAGACTATGTCTTAACATATTTTGGACATGTAGTCAGGAGGCACCAATCCCTGGAGAAAGACATCATGTTTGGGAGAGTGGCAGGTCAATGAAAAAAAGGAAGACACTTAAGTAAATGGATTAACACAGTGGCTGTAACAATGGACTTAAACATAAAAACGATCATGTGCCTGGCACAGAATCAGAGAGTGTTTCATTCTGTTGTACATAGGATTGTACATAGGATTGTAGGACCCAATTCGACGGCATTTAAAAACAATAACAAGCCCACGGCACAAGATGACAGAAAAAGCATTTGGGTCTGGGCATATCAGGGAAGTGGACGTGAAAGCACACATAGATGGTAATTCTCAAAACTCCAGGATGAGAGAAGCAAGTACTTTTAAATCAATACAAAATGTTTTGTGTCCCCCCAAAACACCAATGCTTAGCTGGAAGCCATGGCTGCTGAATTATTGTCTATATATCAATTCAAGCACACATTATTATATCTTTCCTTGATTGCACTAAAACATTCAGGAAAGTAGTAAAGTTACTTTCTCTGATTCAGAGGAAGCAACTAAAATGCCCACTGGGTGAACAAAAAGGAAATTATTCACCAATTTTGTGTTGGCCCTTACAGTAGATCACTTACTCTATCAGGCCTCACAGCATCACACTTTCTACAACATGTCAAGTGGAACCCTGAATCACAGCAGCAACAATGACAACATCACGATGCTCTCCTTGTCTCACAGGTATTTTGATTTTAAGAACAGAGTTTCAAATCATCTTGATCAACAATCCGGTCCAAACAAAACTAGACTTTGCTTATCTGTTTGCCTATTTGGAAAATGTAACAAATATAAATTCTGGCAAATTCTATCCAGTCTGTTAACTTCTTACCAAAGAAAATGAAAAGATCATACCTGATATACTTCAACCATGTCTTGGATGTAACACTGCTGCAAAGGAAATGCAATTTGCTTACCTGTCATACTGAAGCTTTCATAATGAAAGTTGCTGATTAATTTTCAGTTTCCTCAAAAGGTATAGAAGCACATAATGAGATTTTGGACATTATAAAAACATAAAGGGGGTGTGTACTTGCCTGCGGGATGTCTATACTTGTTGCTAACTGTAGGAAAATAAAATAGAAGTTTGGCCTACCATAAGATCATGTTTTCTAAATGTAGGAAAAGAAGAATTACAACCGGGCACTGTGGTGCACGCCCACAATCCCAGCAGCTCGTAGGCAGAGGCAGAAAGATTGCAAGTTCAAGACTAGAGGCAGTCCACAAACCTTAATGAGACCTTGTCTCAAAAACAAAAACAAACAAACAAAAAAAAATGTAAAAAAATGGGCTGAGGGTGCAGCTCAGTGATCCAGCACTTGCAAAGCAAAAGAAGAAGAAGAAGAAGAAGAAGAAGAAGAAGAAGAAGAAGAAGAAGAAGAAGAAAACAAAAGAAGAATACCCTTTGTGTTTGGGAACACATTGAGGATGAGAGCGGAAAACAGGATTATAGTAAAGTGGTTTTATATTCTGTTTCTCCAAAATAGTCTGCTAGGCGCAGTGGCGCACTCCTGTAATCCCAGTGGCTCAGGAGGCGGAGGCAGGAGGATCGCAAGTTCAAGACCAGAGGCAGTCTGTGTAACGTAGTGAGACCCTGTCTCAAAAAAGTAAAAAAATGGGCTGAGGGTGCAGCTTAGTGGTCCAGCACTTATAGAGCATGCAATTGTGAGGACCTGGGTTCAAACCCCTGTACCACACACACAAAAAAAAGTCTGAATAAGAGCCCCTAATGATCCTTAGGAAAAGATAAACTGGCTGCCTCTAAGTATTTTAATGTTGTATATGAGTCATGATAAAAAAAAAAAAAAAGAAAGAAAAGAAAAGACCTTGCTTTTTGGAAATAAGACTATTTCAGAACCCCAAAATCATTACCAGAAAAGAGCAGCCAAGCTAAATAAAACTTTCTCATTTTGTTGCTGACAATGTAGCTTATTTGGAATCCAATTTTTATTTCCTAAGTTTAAATTACTTCTATGTGTTAAAACAGCTTTCTATATGATACACATAACTCATAATAATATCCAATGTGCTTCAGATTGTTTAAAACTGACGGACATCTTAAACATGGATAACCTAAAACATGCATGCAGTTATAGATGAAAAAAATCTGATTGACAAATAGCTGGTAACCAAGAGCAAACTCAAAGGTGTAGTTTTAGAAAGCCCAAAATGAAATCCTGCAAATTTAAAACTCTGTTTTCGCTTGTAAGTAAAATCCTATCAAAGGAGAAAATGCTTTTGTTGGGAGGATATTTAGCTTAATGCTTCCCATTGACCTGACACCAGGGATCAGTATAATATGGATCTGATAAGAGTTGATTTGTGGGTTGGGTATAGTGGTGCACGCCTGTAATCCTAGCACTTGGGAGGCTGAGGCAGGAGGATCACTAGTTCAAGGTCAGCCTGGGTTACATAATAAGACCCTGTCTCAAAAAAAAAAAAAAAAAAAAAAAAAAAAAAAAAAAAAAAAAAAAAAAAAAAAAAAAAAAAAAAAAAAAAAAAAAGAAAAAGAAAAAACAAAACCAAAAAGAGTCCCAAGTCAGTAAATACCACTTTTATTGAATTTAGTTTTACTACTACATAACAGACAACGAGGTCTTAAAAGCTGCACATTTAAAGAAATATTATTAGTAAAGGAAAAGAATAAAAATATCCAAATTTATCATGGGACAATCAATAATGCACCATTGTTATTTTTATTAGACATGTAAAATTGTTTAATTATTGCTATTATGGTGATTGTCTTTTACAAAATCTTACATTTATGTATCTTAAGGATACACAACAATACGGCCTATAAAATTTATAGTTCAGGCCATGTGCAGTGGCGCAGGCTTGTAATCCCAGCGGCTCAGGAGGCGAAGGCAGGAGGATCACAAGTTCAAGACCAGAGGCAGTCTGCATAATTTAGCGAGACCCTGTCTCAAAAAAGTAAAAAAATTGGGCTGGGGTACACCTCAATGGTCCAGCACTTGCAGAGCCTGCAAGCATGAGGCCCTGGGTTCAATCCCCAGTACCACAAAAAACAAACACACAAAAGGGTTGCAGGTGCAGCTCAGAGGTACAGCACTTGCAAAGCATGGGAGGCCCTGAGTTCAAACCCCATTACTGAAAAAAAAATAATTTATAGTTTGCCGGGCGCTGTGGCACACATCTGTAATCCCAGCAACTCAGGAGGCAGAGGCAGGAGGATCGCAAGTTCAAGACCAGAGGCAGTCTGTGTAATTTATTGAGACACTGTCTCAAAAAGTAAAAAAAAAAAAAAAAAAAAAAGGGCTGGGGTGCAGTTCAATGGTACAGCACTTGCAAAGCACACAAACACGAGGCTCTGGGTTCAACCCCTAGTATCACAAATAAAAAATTAAAAAATAAAAATAAATAAAATTTGTAGTTCAAGAAAGGGTTAAATATTGCTGTACCAGAGAACAGAAAGAAAAATGTTATTGTATAGAATCTAAGTATTATATTTTCTCACATGTATTATTTATTTTATTCTTCTTATGGTTAATTACTACCAACTGGCATTGTTAATTAGTCCTCTGGCTAAATAATGGTTTTTATGTAATAGAAAAGTAAACATTACAGAATAACATATGGTTCCAAATAAATAGCTGTTTTTCATGTTATAAATTATAACACATAAGGTATAATTATTTATTATATGTTATTATAGAGTTCGGAGTTAGGATTTGTACTGTCCAGTATAACTGTGTCCCTAGTTGCATCTCTAAATAACTGATTTCTCTAGAGTTACCAGCAAGACTGTATTATTCAGAACTTCACCAGATAAAGCAGATAAATTTGGGGGGCAAGTTAGCTTTCTAGTTTCAATATTGGTGACCCCAATAAGACCTTCTTGGTTCAAGTATTGATAGGAGGAGGCCTCTGTCCAATAGCTCACTCCCTTTCCACTCAGCTAAGGTAAATCTTGCCACTTAAAAATCATTAAGTGGTAGTAGTGCATGCCTGTAATCCCAGCTACTTTGGAGACTGAAGCAGGAGGATCAAAAATTCAAGGCCAGTTTGGACTTTGGGATTTACCTCAGTAATAGAGAGCATACCTAGCAACTGCAAGGCCCTGGGTTCAAATCCCCAGTGCTGAAAAAAATTCCATGCTTGGCCCAAGGCAGAGTTCCAGGTCAGAATCACTACTGGAGAGAGTGTCCTGGCTAAAACCAGGCTATGCACACAGCACCAGAAGAAGCCTATCTGGCTATGCCATTCTGCCTTAAATATGAATGGACAATCAGAGACTACCAGGAATATAAAGCTATAAAATATTTTCATTGCAAACAAAATTTTAAAAAGGAAAGAAGAAGAAGAAGAAGAAGAAGAAGAAGAAGAAGAAGAAGAAGAAGGGGGGAGGGGGAGGGGGAGGGGGGAGAAGGAGGAAGAGGGGGAGGAGGAGGAGAGAAAAAAGAAATGGAAAAAAAAAAGAAAGAAACAACTCAAGAAACAGAGAAAGACATCTAAAACATTCTATTCAAAAAGGTCCCTAAGTGTCTGTCAAATTAGGAAGAAGGACCTGGCAGCCCACTCCCAAAATAACTAGCCATTGAAACTCCTATGAATAGCAGAGAAGCACTGTCAAATATAGTGCTGGAAAATGAGCCCTCCATGCTGGAAGGCATTCAAGAAACGACTAGGGAAGAGTTGCCTCCTCAAAGTAGAGTCAACCTTAATGACAGGAATGGAGTAAAGCTCCTCTGACCTCCTTTTGCTGATGTGGCACAATTCAAAATGAGATGAAGCACAGTACTGCAATAATGGGCTCAAACGTAAAAAGATTATGTTCATGCACAGTGCTGGGTCATGTTTCATTCTGTTATGCATAGGGTCATTATGAGTCACACCTAACTCGATGGCACTTAACAATAATTCAAAAGGTGTTTTATATCCCCAAACAATAGAAACATAACATTTAAAAAAGATAATCAGATAACAAGGAACTAAAGATTTAAGTATGATTGGTGGGTGAGTGGGAACAATTTAACAGAACTGCAGGGATCAGTTGTTGTTGTTAGGTGCCACTGAGTCAGGTCCGACTCATAGTGACCCTATACACAACAAAATGAAACACTACCTGATGTTGTACCATGCACACAATCTTTTTATGTTTGAGCCCACTGTTGCAGTCTCTGTTTCTTCTCATTTTGAGTTATGCCACATCAGCAAAAGAAGGTCCTAGGGGCTTTACTCTATTCCCTTTATTAAGGTTGATTCTACTTGGAGGAGGTAACTCTTCCCCAGTCATCTCTTGAATGTCTTCCAGTGACAGTGCTTCTCTGCTATTCATAGGGGATTCAATGGCTAATTGTTTTGGGAGTGGGCTGCTAGATCCTTCTTCCTAGTCTTAGACTAGAAGCTCAACTGAAATCTGTTCACCATGGGTAGCCCCTGATGGTATCTGAAATACTGGTGACCTGGTTTTCAGTGTCGCAGCAGCATGCAAGCCGCTACAGCATGACAAGCTAGTGTACACGTGGGGGAAAATTAGGAGGTGATAAAAAAAGGAAGTACATAAAGATTATTCCAGGAGGTCGATTGGATAAAAGTCTCAGAAAGAGAGTACAGAGGATAAAAGTCTAAAGAACTATCAAAGAAATCATAAAAAATAATTCCCTCCAGATGAAGGGAATGATTCTATACATCAAGTAGACCGACTGAGGGACACCTTAATAAATGAAAGAGCTAGACCAAACCCAGCGAAATTATAGAACATCAAAGATAAAGAAGCCATCCAAAGGGCTTCTACAGAGGGAAAAATAATAACCTCCAAAAAAAAAAAAAAAAAAGAAATCAGACCAGAATCAAAATCAGTAGTACTGGTGGCTAGAATACAAGAACAATGTGTCCCAGTTTCCAATGATCAATGGAAGTCATTTTCACTTTAAAGTGCAATGGCCTACGGGTACAACTCAGTGGTAGAGCACTTGCCTAGCATGTGTGAGGCCCTGGGTTCCATCCCCAGGACAGCAAAAATGAAAATTAACAATTTAAAAAAATGTTATCAATGAAGAAATAAGTGACCAATTGCAAAGAGAAGATAAAAGAGATTCGAGATGTGCAGGAACTCAGCAGGCCTCTTTTAGAAAATTCTGGGAGGTCTCCAAGGAAAAGAAGGGGAAAGGGGGATAGGAATTTCATAAAATAAAATATAATATTGAGAACTTAGAAAAAACTTAAGGGATGACAGCAAAATGGAAAAATAATTAGAAGCATTAAGGGGAAACCGTCTAACTACAACAAAGATCACAACAGAGGCAATGTGATTTGTGGCATAATTTGAAGCAAAGAGAAAGTATAAGAAAGAATTTGCTCTTACTTGGGTCACCTTGTCTTTTTGATCTGTAGGGGGAAACATATCTCCTCTCCAGAAGTCCCAGCAATGCTCAAAGGAGATATGTCCCTTGGCCTGGATTTAGTAGTGTTTACCTAGGCATAAAAATTTAAGAGCTATATTTTAGCTTTGAAGTTTCAGAATCAACTTTGATTGGGGTATCAGGAAAGAAAGTAAACAGAAACAAGCTGGAGATGCAAAAATAACCACAAATGGCAGAGACATGAGGAAAGGAAAGAAAAGTTCATCTTCACTGTAGGTAGCAGGCAGTCAAGAGAAGGCATACAAAGTTTCTGAGACAAGAATTACGGGTTAAAGTACATTATTCAAGGTTCTAAGATTATCTAGTAAAAGAACTAAAAATAATAGCACAAATGTCAAATACTAGGCCAGGTACCATGGCAAATGCCTATAATCCCAGCAACTCAGGAAACTAAAGCAGGAGGATCACAAGTTTGAGATCAGAGTATCCTGTGCAACGTAGGGAGACCCCATCTCAAAATAAATAATAAAAAGGAAGGAAGGGTGCAGCTCAGTAGAGCACTTGTCTACTATGTGAGACCCTGGGTTCAACCTCCTAAATACTAAAAAAAAAAAAAGTCAAATAATAGAAGGTGACTGGAGAAAAGATAGAGTATGATCCTCCTACAGCTCATCAGATAAAGAGACACTAAAGTGGCAGGGCCACCCATGGAGGACAGGTTTCAGCTAAGTGTCCAGATTAAGACAGACTAGGGAGAAGGACCCAGCTGCCCACTCCTAAAACTATCTACACAGTTTACCACCACAGAAGGAAATATGGTCTCCATTTATGCAGCCTCTCTAGAAAATATAGCCAACAGCCATTCCCTCCAAAGGAATTTCTTGTTCCAAGAAAAACTAACCCTTAGTAGTGAGAAATATAAATTCAGCTTCCCATTTAGCATCAAAAAGATCTGGAGAACTTTTGATATTTTCCTGGTGAAGCCCTGAACCACCCTATTTGGTTGAGCTGGCATATTAACCTTCCCTTCTGGCTGTTCAGTGAGTTACTTATTACTGAGTAACCCCACGTGCATAACAAATCTTCCTTTTGTTAATCTGACTATTGTAATTCATAGATTTCCCAACTGCTCAGACCTAAGTAAGTGGAGAAAAGTTTTTCTCTCTACCCTCCAGGCAATGAGAAAGGTTGGCCAGGACACCCTGGTTCTCCAGGGTTGACAAGTAAAGTTCTGGAAACCCTCACCAAGTCAGGGAAAGGAAGTTTCCACACCAGACTGACCTCAAGATCTCTGCACAAGGTCTGCCCAAGCAAAGTCAGGAAAAGCCTCACTATGTCTTATATTTTTAAAAGAACAATTATCCAACCTTTAGATTTTCAGCATAAAACTTTGGGTTAGAGCTAGTTCTTTGAACATTGTTAAGATAAATCAGGGAGATCTACTTGTCCTTTGGGTGCTGGGCATGCAGTATTGTTAATATTCTGTAAAAAAATAATCTTAGTGTCAATGATAAGGTTGGTTTTTTAAAATTCTTGCTGTAGGTGTTCCTTCTACTGTTTATTTTTATGCAAAGAAGCAGTAGTATAGGGGATAGGGTGATCTGATTCCTTGATTGGCAAATATGGGGCTATCTTTTGTGGCTCTAGTTGTTTTAAATGAAAGAGCTATTGTCCCACTGAGCCACCCTCACACCAGCACCTGCTGTTGTAAACACTCGCCAGATATCTTGTGGAAGCTACTACAAGGACTGCAACTGTTTGGTGCAGGTCCCTGGGTGGGGCCCAGCCACAAATATCTCATGCTCCTAGGACTGAACTTGCCCTGCAACCATTTCTACCCAGGCCAGAGGAGGTGCACCTCTCCCAGTGACCTAGAAGAGGGGCTGCTATGATGAATGCAAGGTGGAGAATGTTGTTATTGGTGAATATATCTGCTTTCTGGCTATAGAAGTGAGTGGGAGACTGTTAGGCCCCATGTTCGGGTGCCAATTCTATGTGGGGCACACGCCTCCCGGTCCGGCCTGGAGGTTTGGACAGGCTGTGTCACCGCACACACAGATACTAAACACAATTCACTCGGGACCCTCAGGTGAGGGGCGCAGACTCCTGTGGCCCTCGGGACCCTGGCAGAGATGGGAGAAAGGAAAAGCCTCAGGCGCTTTTGCCTTCCAGGGGAAACACCTGTGTTGGTCATCTCGGTGGTCACGAGGAGACAGCTATTGCTTCATTGGTGATCAGACAGAGAGCAGGTTCTTTTCCTTGTTCAGGATTGCAACGGGAGAGCATTCTCTCCTCACCAAAGGTCCGGGGCAGAGCAGCGGGAGAGATGCTTCCTCATCGGTGGTCCGGGCAGGAACAGGCGAGAAGGCGCAGAAAGGGGTGCCAAAAAGACTAAAAGGGCCTAAAAAGTTGTGCCAAAAGGGTTGAGCTGCCGCAGCGCAGCTCTTTATGTAGCTCGCCCATGGAATGGCCTGAGCCAATCAGCTTTCAGTCCAATTGTCCAATCAGGAAGGGTTTTGTACAAACGTGCAACCAAGTTACTTTCATTTTCCCTAGATTTCTAACTTACAAACCAGATATTCAAACGCCATTTTCCCAGTTTGGGAGTTTTTGCCAATTTCCTCCCAA